>LBNU01007802.1:98126-118597 GCA_014162995.1 Artemisia annua
TCAAAGGTTCATATTTCATAGGTTCAATATCAAAGGTTCAGATAGCAAATTCAGATAGTAAGTGGTTCAGATAACAAAAGTTCAAATAGAAAAGGGGATCATAGCAATGGCATAGGGAATCCTAAACAAAGGAAAAATATCAGAAGAAAGGTAGCAAGGTTCATATCAATGGTTCAAGGTTTACAAGTGTGAAAGTTTTTATAAGGAAACAGATTTAGAGGTTTTTCATTTCGTTTAAAACATGATTTTCATAAAGGTGTTTCTCTAAAATGTTTTTAGCAGGAGTTATTTAAATTCCCTTTTTAAACAAGTCTGATATCATGTTTAAAGAAATCATTTCCACATGGTTTGTCTCATATCATCAAATTATATTTTCAAAGGTTTTCATACCAAACATCATATCAATGAACCAGGGACATCAGAAGAACCAAGATCAGAAATCAGAGTAGGGGTAGAGAAAACGGATCATGAGTCATGAGAAACCTTACTGAAAGGTCAGAATATCTGTACCTTATACCGCAAATGAAAACACAACAGAAAATATCAAAGTCGGAAGAAAACTCCATCTTCAGCGAATCTACACGAATTCATGACTAACTTATTAAAAGCTTATTTAATTCAGATTACTTATTTTAGTCGGCTTTCCAGTTTTAGTAACTTTCCATATTTAGTAACTTTCTATAATTAACAGATTTCCATACTTAGCAAGATATTAATGTTACAGATTAGGTTACGTCCTTATTTAAGAATTATTATGGGCATAAGGTATATCTCAACAAGTTAAAAAAGTTTAAGGTTAATTATGACGAGTTTACATAGTTTAGGGTTTTCATTGTAAATTCATTAAATTCAAAGGTCTAACATGAAAATACTTTAAGTTACTGATTTAAATACACACTTTATTCAGAATGACATTTTAGTTCCTTTAGTTTCACAATTTACAGTTTATACCCCCTAGTTATATAATTTACACAACAAACCCTACATTTACATGATTCATGATTTAATCCCTCTAATATCCACATTTACCAAACAAGCATCTTATTTTACCAAATTACAGAATGTCACATCAGAATTTGCATATAGTACGAATCAGCCCCTCAGATTTCAGAATTTACACAATTGGTCCCTTAAGTTTACAAAACTTATAAATTAAATCATAATTTCCTAATAATTACACATTAAGCCCATAAATACTCAAAATTACACAAAACACTCTTAATATCATTATTTACTCAAAATGACTTCAAGTTTCCAGAAATTACATTTTTAGTCCCTCTACTTTAATTAATTCCAAATCGTACACAATATTTACAAGTAAATCATATCTTGCAATTATTACACATAAGACCCTCATTTTATATTTTTTTTATACATTCTCACAGATTTATATAACTATACAAAAATATCCCATAAGTTTCATAATTTACAAAACAACCCCTACCTATTTTATTTCCAAATCGATACACCTTTAATTAACACAAACCAAACCCTAATTTTTCCCATCATTAATTAATCATTCCAACAACCTTAAACAAGCATTAAATGTCCAGATCTTGTCCCAAAAACCCTAACCCTAGTTAGGTCGATTTGTTTTTATTTATTTTCTTTTATTTCCTTTAAATCCGAAACACAAATAATTAACCACGACTTATATTAGCTTCCAAAATTCGAATCCATATTTTTCCCAGGTTATATGATGCATAAGGAACTCATAAAAATTATAGAACAAGCCCAGATAAATCGCATAGCCTATTTTATATTTTATATACATTTTTGATATCAATAATTACCACGACATATTTAGGCCTTTATAAATCGTTCTATCATTTTTCCCAGATCATATACATTATATAAGGTCCAAATAAAATAAATATATCACCCAGAAAATTCGTATCACATATTATAGAATTTACGTATCTTTTAATCACGTAATTCCCATTCGACTATTTAAACGTGCATGATTCTTGTTTATCATTTTATTTAGGTCATATATGATATAAAGAGTATGATAAAAATACCAGATGTGATTTGGAATGATCAGAATGGTTGTGTGATTTTTGCTCTTCTCGGTTAGGGTTTTTCGACACGAAACAATTCCCACTGCTTAGCCCGATCACTCTCCACCTTATGCACTATTTTTATTGTGTTCTTGAGCCTTTTTAACAGTTAGGAAAAATACCCAGAAGTTCTGAAAAATTATTGGAGGCCGATAATGGATTTTTGGAAGCGTTTAGGGTTTATTTTTGGGATATAAATGGGATACGTGATTTTTGGGAGTATATGTGGGATATGGGACTTGATTTGGCCGAGTATTATGGGCTGGGGATGAGACCAAATCAGCATTGAAGCCTTTCCTAATTTATATTATATTTATCTCTTTTATTTTTAAGTTAGGAACAAAATAAAATACATTTGGACTTGTTTTTGCACTTAGGCGTGGCCTAACAAATTTTTAAATGAACTTGTATATTACAAATGTCCCATTAAAATTATTAGTGATCATAGTTTGTGAATCCTTGGGAGTTTAGGATTTATTTGTTAGTTTATTATAGTTTTTATTAAGTATTTAAGTTATAGGGGCATTTGGTAATTTTGCAAAGTTTTAAATTTCAGGTATTACACAAGTATTTAACAATGTTTCTTTTTTATGTGGAACCCACTTATTTCCACTAATCCCTCAATATCCACAAGCCATAAAATGTGATCTAGAGGTATTAAGAGACATGGGACCACATGAGACCTACATATATTTATATGGCTTTGAATCCGGAAAGAAAAAGAAACACCCCTAAGCTTGGTATATATTGTTCCATATATATTGTTTTCTTAAAGATTTATCATGACTTGTGACCTATTTCTTTTGCACACCTACTATCATGATCCAGCGATCTGTTATCTGATTTGATATCAGTTTACTATTCTATTTGATATTAGATTCGCTTCAGTTAAATATTACCTTTGTTTGGACATATCATGATTGGTTCGTTATGCTTTGGATATGCTTTGATTTGTTCTGTTGCCTGAGATATTAACTACTCATGGAGGTGCCATGACCATGTAATTAAGGCACCAATGGCATGACACTATCTGTGGTGGTGTGATTAACTAGTCATGGAGGTGCCATGACCATGTACTCTTGTTTAGCCTTTCTTTAACAATCAAAATAATACACTGTCTTGCCATGTTCTCAATCTATGTGGTACTTGAAAATCAAAATCAGAAAAAGCAGATATATAAGTAAGAACATAACCGGATATGTAGGGTGAGATGATATGATAAATGGAAGAGTTGATATGAGTCGAGATGATATGGTTATACATGAGATGTTAAACGCAGGAGTCAAGATGATATCGTCATACATGAGATGTTAAACGGATAAGTCTAGATGATATCGTTATACATGAGATGTTAAACGTATGAGTCGAGATGATATGGATATACATAACATGTTAAATGTATGAGTCGAGGTGATATAGCTATACATGAGATGCTAAACGAATGAGTCGAGATGATATCGTTATACATGAGATTTTAAACGGACGAGTAGAGATGATATCGTTATACATGAGATGTTAAACGGGCGAGCTGAGATGATATCGTTATTATACATGAGATGTCCAAACAAAGGTAATATTTAACTGAAGCGAATCTAATATCAAATAGAATAGTAAACTGATATCAAATCAGATAACAGATCGTTGGATCATGATAGTAGGTGTGCAAAAGAAATAGGTCACAAGTCATGATAAATTTTTAAGGAAACAATATATATGGAACAATATGTACCAAGCTTACGGGGCGTTTATTTTTCTTTCCGGATTCAGAGCCATATAAATATATGTAGGTCTCATGTGGTCCCATGTCTCCTAATACATCTAGATCACATTTTATGGCTTGTAGATATAGAGGGATTAGTGGAAATAAGTGGGCTTCACAAAAAAAACATTATTAAATACTTGTGTGGTCCTATGTGGATCCAATCCCTTAGATAAAGAAAAAAGAAACACACACTTAGCCCAATTACATCCCCTCCTTTTAACCTATTTCATTTTTATCCTAATTCAAGGCATGTTTTAAACTTTTCATCTTCAATACTAGGCTACAGTAGTATCCCAACAAAAAACAAGAAATTTATCATCTTCAAAATCATGGTGAAAATCTATAACACAAACCATTACATTATCATTCCTTTTATTTCTGTTATTATGTTTTTCCTTTATTATTTGTTTATATCATTTTCTATTATTATTATTTTTTTAATGTAAATTTTTAGGCGCAAAAAAGGACAAGCTAGGGAGATCGTCATCTAAGCTGCCCAAGTCAGTGCGGGTAAAATTTTTACATGTTTTTGGGTGATTCTACATGTGATTTTCTTTCTATAGTTAAAAGGTATATTTGTTGAGCTTGGAATAGTTAGATGAATGTCCGGTTTATTTATTTGTTTTATTTTTGGTATTTTGAAGATTTTAGATGTTGGTTGTTTGCCTAATATATAATGTTAGAAGGTCTTATTGTTGGACTCATGTATTTATTTTGATTAATTTCAACCTTTATGTTATCAAGGGTTGTTTATTTGGGGGGCTTATTAGCCTATGCAACTAAAATGAGCTGAATCAAGTGTTTGGTTGAGATTATATGGTTGGGATTATATGTAATTGTTAAAATCATTTAAACATTGTTTCCATAAAAGTATTCTTTTAAAAGCAGTTTTCATAAAAGTCATTAAACCTTCATATAAAAATGGTATCACGTTGTGTTTATATAAATCATTTTAAAATAGTTTTTTCTCAAAATATCATTAAGATATATATTTAAAAAGGTTTTTATACGAAGTCATAATATCAAATGGAGTACAAATTATCAAAGGATTCTAGTACGAATGTTGAGGTCACAAGTGAGAGAACGAACGAATCAAACCATATCATAATGATTGTAAGGGAAGTGAGTATCATGAATATTTGTACCTTAACGTAATTAAAAGGATCACAAGAAAAAACACTTCACTCCTTCTTTAACGAATATACATGAATTAATAATCGTTTATTATTTATAATCCTTGTTATTTACAACGGCTCCAATTTATACTTTATGGACACATGATCTTGTATTATTTAACATAACTTGCATAGCCACATGGAGATTATATATTTAAATTTACCAAAATCTTATACGTTAGTTCCATAACATTACTTACGTACTATATATATTAAGAATAGTTTTAATGATTCTCCATTTAGCTTTACATGCAAGGTCTCATTTAATGACAAAATCACAAAATGTATAAACATGTANATTATCAAAGGATTCTAGTACGAATGTTGAGGTCACAAGTGAGAGAACGAACGAATCAAACCATATCATAATGATTGTAAGGGAAGTGAGTATCATGAATATTTGTACCTTAACGTAATTAAAAGGATCACAAGAAAAAACACTTCACTCCTTCTTTAACGAATATACATGAATTAATAATCGTTTATTATTTATAATCCTTGTTATTTACAACGGCTCCAATTTATACTTTATGGACACATGATCTTGTATTATTTAACATAACTTGCATAGCCACATGGAGATTATATATTTAAATTTACCAAAATCTTATACGTTAGTTCCATAACATTACTTACGTACTATATATATTAAGAATAGTTTTAATGATTCTCCATTTAGCTTTACATGCAAGGTCTCATTTAATGACAAAATCACAAAATGTATAAACATGTATCGATATATTGTCACTCTTATCTTTCTTGCATGCACATTTGCATGCATAAAAGTCGATCAATGATACTTCACTCGTTTCAATCATGCATCTAACTTATTCATTATAAAATAGAAATCTGCTATTGGTGATTCTACCAGATTATGCATGTATATATATAACAAGTCTCTTATAAAATCGACCCATGACTCACTTTTAAAAGTTGATTTCGAATATGGTTCTAATGATGACAATCTCTATCATATTAACTTAGTTTGTGTATATTCGTATGTAGTAAAACAAGAGCTTGAGATGTATTTTGAAAAAATGATAGGTCTACACGAAAACATAACACAAACATTAAAATGAACTAGACATGATCGACTCTAATCGCATGCACACGTCCATACATAAAATCACAAACCCAACATCTTACCCCGATATGAACAACCCGATATGAACAAACTACTTCCGATTTTATTAGTACAAGTATATGTTTATATCTCGAATATACATGATCTTATTTATATAGTCAATAGATTTAAATCGTAATTATATTATTGGTTCCTCATAACTGATGGTTCGATTAGGATTTCGAGTATATATATGTATCATATTATATTGTATAACAATTCTGTTTCATTATCTATACGTATGCATGATTCCATGTTTTAGAATATAACATATATATAATCAGTATGCTTATAATGATATAGCCAGTTTTTCGTATAACGGTTTCATAAGTACCAACGATGTGAAGTTTAGAAAATACCTCTAGTCGTACGATAGATAGACTGATATAAGAACACAAGTGTGAGGCCGACTCTATACACGAACACTAGAATCGATGTGCTAAAACCCAGCCTTGCACGACTACTCTACGAATCCAAGACCTCCAATGAATCGAAACCAAACAGCAGCCTTAACACAAAAAGGTCGAACCGAACCAAGCATGAAATTACGACTAGGACTAAGCTCATATACACATGCAATCATACGTCCCATTATTCACATGAACATGAGGAAAGGTTAGGATTTGTTTGCCAGATTTAAAGGTTAAAAGCGTGTTTCATAAATGATGGGATATCACATAAAAGTGATAGACTTGTAAGACAAATGTCAAAGATATATCAAAGTGATATAATCGGAGCATCCTAAACGTGTGCATAGAAATGGTATGTCGTGTTTCTTGATTTAAGATAAGGGAAAGAATAGTTATGGTAATATCTCTTTCCAAAATAGAAAACGTGTGAATCATGTACACAGGGATGTCGTGTTTCTTGTTTGGGATAAAGATAGGATCATATCTTCTCCAATGGAAATATAAAATGTGTGAAAGTAATATTCAATGTTAGCAAAATTTTGGATCATCATTAACAAAAAAAATGTGTGGAGTAGTGTCTTTGGTTTAGGAAATAGGGCAATGTAATAGGATAGTATCATCACAATATTTAGAAAACGTGTGAAAGGTTTAGGAAAACGTAAATAAATTTGTTAGTAGGTTCGGTTTAGAAAAAGAAAATGTATAAAGATATAAATTAGTAAATCTTGTATTTATTTTCTTAACATAAGGTACATGTATTTGTATGATCAAATGTATAATGTATTTATCCCTTTATTTATACTTAGGATAAAATCCAAAATCATTATTAAAATGTTAATTCAAAATTTAGAGTGTTATACTTGTGTTTATATATGTATAGCCCTCTTTGACCATCCAAATTCATTCCATTCACTTGTTCGACCGTCATAGTGAAACAACACAAGAGTAAAGTTTTACGAAAACTGAAAGCAACAAAATTAGACGTGTGAATATATGATGAATTTACACTTTAACAAACATGAAATATCTCTCAGACAAAAAAAACAAAAAAAATAGACATAGTGAAAATAACTTAGTATGGGTACCCCACAATCTTCGAAGGTAAATCAGACTCACGCTCAACTAAACTCAGGGGTAGCCTTTCAGCTCCTCGTTGATTATCCTTGCAAGTGGTATCTTTACGTGGACCAAAAGATTAAGGCTCCACAAAAAGAACATCAAAAATTAAAATCATAATATCACATCACACAATTGAATTATAGTTTCAGGAATTAGGGTATTCTTGTGATTTTTAAACAAATGTACTATGAATATCAAGAATGAATTATGAATAAATTAAAACAAAAAACATACCTTGGATATATTAAAACAACAACCGATGATGAAACACTTTCTTGATTCATGAAAAAATTTGTGGTGGCGTGTTTTGTTTCTCCAAGATCCTGTTTTCTCCTAGATATACAATCCCAAACAACCTCTATATTATGGTTATACATGAGATATTAACCGGACGAGTCAAGATGATATCGTTATACATGTGATGTTAAACGTATGAGTCGAGATAATATCGTTATACAAGAGCACAACGCCTCCAAGTTATTATGAAGAACGATCAACACATCCAAGTTATTTTGTAGGACCTTAACACCGAGTACTGGAAATGCAAAGTGCGGGAATTGCAAGTTCTTGATTGGAAAGGTAAAGGTACTCAAGGCAACACTAGAAATGGAAATGCATCATGGGAACCACACATGTGATTCAACTGCATAACTTCACAAGCTTTATAATGACTGAGGAAAATTTGGTTTGGATTTTTCACTTAGCGAAAGCAATTTAGCATTTGAAATGTAATTCGTATGTTTTAATGTTTGAACGTTTATCGATTTGTAATGTAATTTGTATGTTTTACTCCTTTGTTTGTTTAACACCGCATAACGTAGTGGAACAACATTAGACGAATTTAGCTCTATTTTCTAACACACCTTTATATATAAATTAGAATATAATTACTACATTAAACTTTTAGTCACGACACGTCGTCACTAAAGGTTGAGCGGGAATACATTTTTTTGGGGCCAAAATTTTGGAGGTAAACTTAAATTTCTCAAAAACAATTGTAATTTAGTCACAACCTTCATCGTGGCTAAAAGTCTTTTAAAATTTTTAAACTTTTCAGAATTAAATTGATTTTGATAGAATAATGTCAAAACGTTTAGTCACGACTGCTATCATGGCTAAAAGTCACAAATATTTTTTATTAATATTTAGATAAATCCTGAAAATGAATAAAAAACAGTAAAGACTTATAGTAACGACTTGGGTCGTGACTAAAGGTTAAAGTTCATTATTTTGACCAAATTCTCTTCATTGAAAAATAAAGTCTAGGTTAACAAATTTTAGCCACAATTCGGCCGTGACTAAAAGTAATTTTCCAAGTCAAGAAAATAAATAATAAATAGTGAGGACTGCGGTAGTTACTAAAGGTTAAAGTTCATTATCTTGACCAAATTCTCCTCGTTGAAAGTCAAAATCAAGGTTTTATAACTTTTAGCCACGATTTTGCCGTGACTAAATGTAACTTTCTAATGCGAATGGCGAAAACCAACTATTTTGTCATTTTGTACACTTTTAGCCACGAATTTGGTTGTGGCTATAAGATTTCCGTGGCTAAATTTCCCGATTCTAGTAGTAATATGATGGGTAGCAGTAAATGAGTCCCAATATTGTGTGAGTTGCATGATACGTCAACAGAAAATTGCGACTTCACAAGTTCATGTCACAATTTGTATGGATGTTTCATAAAGAAAGTGTCGCGATATACTCAATTCACTATGTTCGTCATGTGTTTTTAAAGTGTCGCTGCAACACAACTTAGTGCAGAAAACACTTATGGCCAGCAAGGACGGAGACAGGTACGGTCCAATTACTCTATATATATATATATTACAATTGTAGATAAATTCACATTAATTTCAACTCTGAAACTGAAGTATGGTAATTCTTAAATAATGTGGGTCGTGTTAATCAATTGATAAAAAGGGGATTGATAAAGCTAAATATTTAATAAAGAAATTGCAGATGGGCCCTGCATCAAACTTCATAAAGGATGAGGTTTACGTTATTGATGAGTGCCATTTGTTAAGTTGTGGTTAGAATTCCAAAAGTTTCTTGAAGAACCACCACCAAGTGTCGTGTTCATTTTTATAACTACTGATCTTGACAATGTTCCACGTGTTGTGTTGTAGCAGTGTCAAAAGTATCTTTTTAACAAAATTAAAGATAGTGACATAGTTGATAGGATGAGAAAGATTTCAGAGGAAGATAATTTGGATGTTGACTGTGATGCATTATATCTGATTGCTCTGAACGTAGAGGGTTCACTTCGTGATGCAGAAACTATGTTGGATCAGTTGAGTCTATTAGGAAAAATAATCACTACTGATGTCGTGAATGAAGTTGTGAGTTTCTACCAATTCCCTTGCTGTAAATAAAGTTAAATTTTTTAGACTTTTAAGTTTATTTTCTTGTGTTTTAATTTTTGAGGTAACTGTAGGTGGGAGTCATCTCTGACGTAAGTTGATGGAACTTCTGGAGTTGACAATGTCGTCAAACACAGCAGATACAGTGAAAATAGCGAGAGAACTAATGGATTTAGGAATCGACCCTGTGGTTTTGATGTCCCAGATGGCTAAACTGATTATGGATATCATTGCTGGAACATACCAAGTTGTTGAAGCCAGATATGGTAAATTGTCGATTCAATTATGTAATGTATGTATTTGTGATCGGATGTGTGAGTTGTTCATGTGATGGTCATCATTTATAATATTATATATCAGTTGAGATTTTCATACCTTGCACCTAATTAAAGGACATGTCTAACCTTTATGATAGTATATGATAAATATAAGAGAACATTATGTCATAAGTCATAACTAATATTAAAGTTAAATGTTAACCGAAATAAAATAACTTTCCGTGTTATATATTCATAGAAAAAGTCTTGAAGGTTGTTATGCAAAGAATACTAACAAATGTAGTATATTGAGCTTACGAAGGGTATCATCTTTCATCTCATGCTATCGGGGAATACACAATTGATAGAGTTTGCTAAAGATCACAAAACCGTCATTTTATGGGTTTTTTGTTACTGAATGGTGTGAGTGGATTGTAACAGATGACAAAATATAGAATTATAAGTTCTGTTTACAGCATGGTGTAAGTGGATTTTATAAACACATGACAAATTATAACAAATTTATCTCTTATGTTTACTCTTTGACAACTTTTAGGTATTTGTATATTTCATGAAATGTCTCACATATTTATAAAGCATTTGTAGAGAGAGCAACTACAGAAGATTTCTAAGTTGGATAATGATTATTCATACAAGTATAAGGAGTTGGTGACTCTAAACTATTATGTGATTATTAAAATCTTTGAAGTATGGTGTGTTGTGCGGTTTACTACAAACACAAGTAAGTGAATCATTTGTTTGTAACGGTAGTATTTATAATGACGTATGCATTATTGTTTTTATTTTTAGTCTCACACTTGTATTCGGTTACACAAATCTTACGAGTAATATTTATAATGATCAGTTGATGAAGTCTCATTCAGTTACCCGCCACGTCCTGTTTTCGCACATGGAAAACTATACGTTGTTGTTTCAAGAGTTAAAAGCAAAAGAGGTTTGAAGGTTGTCGTTTGTGATCAGGATGGTAATATCTCTAAAACTACTACACTAACCATTTACAAAGAAGTAATCAAGAGGTATATATCACATGTTTTTTTTTACCATATTTTAAATAATAGAATATGTATCACAACCAACTTTTAATATATTTTCTATGGACAAATAGGTTTTCCCGGGATGGATAGTTGTTATTAAATTGATTAGCGCTCACATACATCATTTGCTATTCAAGACCGTCAAATTTGGAGACGACAACGCATGGTCGTTTCTTATTTTAATTATTAAAAACTCAATTGATTATCGAATAATTTGCGTATTATCTCCTGTTTCTTTCATATATTAATAGAACATGTTTACGTTTATTGTTTTCTTATTATCTCAATTTCATATTTCTTTAAAAACCCCCGTGAATCCACGGGTCTTTAAGCCTGCCACGTCCTGTCACGTCCTGTTTTCGCACATGGAAAACTATACGTTGTTGTTTCAAGAGTTAAAAGCAAAAGAGGTTTGAAGGTTGTCGTTTGTGATCAGGATGGTAATATCTCTAAAACTACTACACGAACCATTTACAAAGAAGTAATCAAGAGGTATATATCACATGTTTTTTTACCATTTAAATAATAGATTATGTATCACAACCAACTTTTAATATATTTTCTATGGACAAATAGGTGTTCCCGGGATGGACAGTTGTTATTAAATTGATTAGCGCTCACATACATCATTTGCTATTCAAGACCGTCAAATTTGGAGACGACAACGCATGGACGTTTCTTATTTTAATTATTACAAACTCAATTGATTATCGAATAATTCGCGTATTATCTCCTGTTTCTTTCATATATTAATAGAACATGTTTACGTTTATTGTTTTCTTATTATCTCAATTTCATATTTCTTTAAAAACCCCCGTGAATCCACGGGTCTTTAAGCTATGACTTGATACAACAATTGTGTTACACATTTAGAATATTCGTTTACAAATGAGGTTACTTTTGTTGGTTTTGATTCTAAAATCTTCAAAATGAAGTTGATTTATATTATATGTAGCAACTCAAAATTATTTACTTATAAATAGTTTAATTCATGGTATGTTTGCCAAACATGAGACACTTAAATTCATATGACTATATAAATCAAACATTTGGACAATAAGCTTCATATCCACTCAACTTATACATAAAAATACCCATTTATTAACAGACTAATGAATTTTTGACACTTATCTGTTTTATGCAAACTTTAAGTTGGCATGAGTCTTAAGATTGACCTTAAAATATTGAAAGACCAAGTAAAAATAAAAAATCTCATCCATATTATTTTTCAAAAATAATCCCTTTTAGTTACAATCTTTACGTTCCCGTTTCCAAAATGAAAACAAAAGAGGTAAGAAAATTATTATTTGCGATGAAGATGATAATATCTTGAAAAGTACTACAAACGCAAATGTTGTCTACAAAGAAGTATTTCAAGGTATATGATTAATGTTCAACATGTATGTACAATTATATAAATAACATGTTTTATATAATTTTTTTTTTAACTTTGCAACTTTATTTTAGTTTTACTTTTGTTTTTTTTTCCTTCTTTATATTTAGATGTTTATGGAACGAACATAGAATACTAAAGTCTTTAACGTTGACTAATAGCTTTGTTATCCAAGAATATCTACATGTTGGAGAAGACGATCACATTTATTTTCTTATTCGGCACAAACCTTAATTGTTTATCATATCATTATGCTTATTAGCTTATTTATCCCAAAAAAAAGTCAAAACATGTCTAACAGCTTATAGCTTTTACAAAATGCACCAACGTATTAAACACCTAATATGCTTGCCCAAACACCTCTTTCTTAGCTCAGTTTTGTTATTTATTTATTATTTTTTTTGAACTTCTTAGTTTTGTTAATGACATTGCATTCGAACATGAATACAAGATTTTACTAAGTATTTATTTGACATTTAATATGTTAGCCTTCTTTAAATTTCAAGTTGAGATTTTGATTGACACAACAATGTATAATGTTGTAGGTAGTGTTCCAGGGGAAAACAAAGATTTACTCATATTGTTAGTTCATGGAATTTAGGATTTTAAAAAGCTTATTTTTAGTTTCATGATGTTCTTTTGACTTAAATTGATACCATTGCATTCTTAGTATTATTCAAATTCCCTCTCATCTTGGATTTCTATAAGGAAATTAAGTTGATTATCTTACTTTGTTGGGGCTAAGTTTGTATTGATTTGTTCAAGAGGTATGTACAGACGGTACAATACACATATCATTTTTTTTTACCATATTTTAAATTATACTAATAGATTATGAATAATGACTTACATTTTACTTACATTTTCTATGGACTATTAGGTGTGTACGGAATGGACATTTGCTAAAACATATTTAGTTGATTTTAAATTATTTTCTTAATAGTTACAATCCAAATTGTTTATCGTATGATTTACATATTAATTATTATTCCTTTAAAAAATAATAGAATCTATTTACGTTCGTTGTTGTTTGTCACTAATTTATTCACACACGTAACTCCTTAATGAATCATTTCTTTCAAGACCATTAAAACTGGAGTACATGATGCATGGTCGTTATTATATTAATAGTTACAAACATAATTGTTTATAGTATCATTGACTTATTACATGTTATTCATTTCAAAAAATAATTCAACATGTTTACGTTGGTTATTCTTTCTTACTTTATTTGCACACTTAGTTGTTTGATACATAATTTATTTAAAATCCATGTGATTCCACGGGTCTATAAGCGTTTGCCTTTTAAGATTGTCAGGAAACAATATCCTATCTCAGTTTCACTTGTCATGACAATCAATAAATGCCAAGGTCAATCACTTTCTAAAGTTGGTTTGTAGTTGCCGCGTCCTGTTCTCACACATGGACAACTATATGTTGTTGTTTCAAGAGTAAAAAGCAAGAAAGGTTTGAAGGTTGTCGTTTGTGATCAGGATGGTAATGTCTCTAAAACTACAACATATGTCGTATACAAAGAAGTACTTCAAGGTCTATGATCAAACTTCAAGAGGTTGTAAAATACACACGTCCCTTTTTCTTTCTCATATTCTCAATTATAATATATTATCAGTCACAACATGCTTTTACTGACATCATCTATTGACTATTAGGTGTGCACGACATGGACATTGGGTACTGAATCGATAATCGCCCACACACATCATTTTCTATTCAAGACAATCAATTTTAGAGACGCCAACGCTTGGACGTTATTAGTTTAATTGTAACGAACTCAATTGCTTATCATCTAATTGACGCATTGACTCATTCTTTCTTTCATATTTTAAATAGAACAAATTTACGTTATTACTTTTCTTATCATCTCATTTCTCTATTTCTTTAAAAAATTACCCGGTGTCAACGGGTTTCTAAGCTAGTGATATATATTTAAGTTAATTTTTATGTTCATTTATTGTGCATTAAGTATATATAACTACTTTAAATATGAAAAGAACATATTATTTAATGTGATTTAAACATTGCCTAATAGTCATTGTTTAGCAAAACACTTTTAAGAATAACACGAGTTTATTTTACAGGTTCAACACACACAGAAATCAAGTAAATTTGTTCTACAAAAATTACATGACATACAATTATTATTGATTGCACAAAACTAGGTTGAACGACAAACTTCTTGTCACACATAGCACATCCTTTATAAACATAGACCATTAGACTTTATGATATGAGTTACATGTAATTCATGATTATAAATAGCTATTATCGTACTTGTTTTACATAATTATACATAGTCACGCAAACAAATAAGTATACAATACACTAATATACAAAATGTGAATATTATAATTTCTTTTTAAGACCAAGTTGGTGTAACAATTCTCATCAGTTTATAAAGCTATAAAAGTACAACGACCAAAGTGTGTTATGTAATGTTTTGAATACAAATATTACAATTAGCTAAAGAATGAAAGAAGTATTCAAAGTCTTTTATCAAAAAGCTTCCAAGTATCTAAAATAATGATTATTAAATGACTTTTAATAATTAATCAATTACATAGATACACACTTCTTCTATTTTGGTTTTCCTGTATAAAAGTGGATTCATGTATGCATGTTTTGTTATGTTCATTTATAAAAGCTGAGAATGAATCTATAACCCTTTTGTAGTTTAATTTATTGCATTTACCGGTCAATTTTGTATTATAAACACTATTTTATAAGTAGAAAAGTAGAATATCATATTATGTTATTGATTTATTTGAGATTTGTACATCAGTTACAAAGTCTATAACTTTCTTTGAGTTCATATCTAAGTGTTTTGTGTGGTTCTTCTATGTGTTATTAATCTTTGAGTTTAGTTCATGGGATAGACATCCATATTTTTGGTCTTGTAGAACATACATGCAATACATATTATGTAGTAGTATTTTTATATAAATTTGGATGGGTCTATATGATGCATAATAAATGTTATATTTTCTTATACTTATAATAAATCTTATTATTTGAAATGTTTTTCAGCAGTAGGTGCTTTAGATATTAGAGTTGGAAGAATGCAAATATTGTAGCAATATTAGTTGAAAATAGATATTAATGTTAAAGCTCTTCATGTTTTTTCTTATGAATATAGTGTAGGTTAATTTGACTTGAAAGAAAAATGGTTGGAAAAAGTGTCAAATCTGTTATTGGCAATGATCTCGGAAAAACAACATATTCGAATTTGAGTGTTCAGCAACATGACGAAGATGACACACAAAATCTAAACGCCAAGAACCTGTATATCCCACCAACGTCATCTTTGGTATACTTTTATTAGAATCAAGCACTTACTCTATAGAAAATTTGTTATATATCATCACTTTATCGGTTAACATATAGACCAATATAATTAATCAAGTATTCTTCCTGGCATCCCTAGGTAATACTACCAAGACAATGGTTCATACAGAAGACACAAAGAAGGTGGAAAGTGTTATTGATGAGGAAAAGATGTTGAGCTGGCTAGAAAAACTGTGGTATTTTGAACTCGTATAAATATAATTCGTTAATGATCGTGGCAATTGCTTCTATTAATCTGTAATTTGTGGTGTACGTGTTGCATGTACAATTTTATTCCGTGACAACTGTGTAGTTACATGTATGTATATAAAGTTTCTCTTATTTCTCATATTGTTTTCGGTTATATGATGTCATTACATGTATTCAAGTTTAGCTTAGATGAATTTATATTGAAATGATCTCTTTAAAAAATCATCCAAATTTTATTAACATAACAATTGAAACACATAGCTAAAAAAGCATGCAACAATGTTAACACACCGTCATTTATTGAAGGTAAATAACACTTTCTAGCTGTAGGCAGAATCTATATAGCTCTCTTGAAGATTGCATATATACTATTCATAATCAAGTGCATATGTTATTTAGATCGAAGATACAAAAACGATTCCCCAATTGATTTGTTTCGAAATCCTTTTTACAAAATTGCAAATGCCAAAGGCTATGTTCATGCAATTGTTATAAATTTTCAAGACCTTTAAATGTAACATTTTGCTCAAGTTTTCATGTATCTTTGTTCATGTCTTTTATACGTGATACTTGCAATGTTACTGTACATCATATTAATTTTTTTTTTTGGGCTAAAAGTAGACCTTCTTATTTCAAGTTAAAGGGGTGTTTGTTTCGGCTTCTATACGGGCTTATTAGCATATATGAATTCGGCTTATATAACATAAGCCACAATTTTGTGGCTTATTTTGTGGCTTATTTTGATAGTTATGGGCTTATATATGCGAGTCTAGTCGCTCGTAATCTACTGGCTAACAGCTTGAATATCATAACAAATTTGATATTACTTTGTGATGGCAATGAAAAAGACAATCTTAAACACAAGAGGCTTTACGTTCGAACTTGATAAAATTATAGGATATCGTACATATATTTTAGTCAAAAACTCACCCCAAAAAAATAAAAATTTTGTTAATCTAAAATAAGAAATAAGATATAAAAATATAGTACTTCTCCATCGAATAAGACCAAAAGACGAGAAGTAGAATGAAGCCTTGTTCCATTTTAATAAACCCAATTACCAAAATAAACTTTATATGTAGTGGTTTTACGAGAATGAACTGTTTTTACATGTTTTACGAGAATGACCAATATATGTCACTCTCATCCTTTTTGAGGCTTATGTCACTGTCAACCAATATGCTATCATTTTTATTTTAAAGCAAACTTCATTAGTTGGAAGATGGGCCAAGATAAAGGAACACAACACAATACTATATTCAATGCTTTCAGATTATTTACTAACTTTCATCACCTATGCAACAAATTTCGTTTCAAACCAAACCCACCATTTCACATTGTTGTAAGTTAAGTGAATGACCACCATTTCACTTTTGTTGTAACTTAACTTACAACAGTATTTTGAGACATTTTCAAAATATTTACAAAGTAAAATATTTACAGTATTTTGAGACATTGTCACTGACTATATTTCAAAGAGTATGGTTCAATAAATAATCTATATAACAACATAATATGCATCATTGAGCCGCAATGAAATCATATGAACTAAATACGAATTACACCATTTTTTTTTCTTTTTCTTTCTGAGTTTAATCAAGATAGTAGTAATCAAATAATAATGAAGTTGTTGAGTTGATTAATCTCAATGATACTAATAATTAACTTTAATATCCTAATAGTCATTAATATTCTTCAATTTAAAACAAAAGTGTTTTTGTACGCTAAGTTAAGAAATCCACAAATTCTTTAAAAATATATTCGCATATTTTCCCGACAAGAAAAAATCGATTGGTTGACCAAAATATCAAAAAACTTGTAGGGCACGACGTTGATTAATATTCATAAAGCCTCTTGTCGACCAAAATATCATCTATATATGTTTTTTCAAGAACTAAATTTGCACAACTCAGTAACTACATTTTCAACCTGTAACCTCGCCCAGGTCTCGCTCAGGGCCTCGCCCAGGTTAGCTTTGATCTCGCGTAGGGACTCGCCTAGGTTAGTTTTGATCTCGCGTAGGGCCTCGCCCAGGTTAGCTTTGATCTCGCCCAGGGCCTCGCCTAGGACTCGCCTTCAATTAAAACTCTTCATTTAATCTCGCGTAGCTTCCTCGCATTCAATATCGCCTAGCTTCCTCGCATTCAATCTCGCCCAGGGCTTCGCCTAGGACCTCACCTCGCGTAGATCCTCGCCCAGACCTAAGAACCCTCGCTATCACCTCGCTTAGGCCTCGCCTAGTGCCTCGCGTAGAGTCACTTCTCTAACACAATTGAATTCCCCTCGCCTACAACTCGCATAGTATTCTTTTTACTCATCTAACGGTTAGAAACTAATTTAGGAATACATCTAACGGATAAAATGTTAATGTTCATTTTGGATAATTTTATACGCGAGGTTTATTTTCGATAACTAGTTGCATAAAATGTTCATTTTGGTAATTTCCTCATTTTAATAAAACCACTAACACTCGTAACCCTCACATTTTCCATCACCATTTTCACAATATTCATCTCTTCACCTTCAAACCCAACTCAAACACATACACAAAAATCAATGGCATCAAAAAGCTTCATTTTATGGTTACATGGTTTAGGTGATTCAGGTCCAGCCAATGAACCCATCAAATCCATCTTCACATCTCCTCAATTTAAAAACACTCGTTGGTCTTTTCCTTCTGCTCCAAACCAACCTGTTACTTGTAATTGTAAGTCCCACTTTTTTCATTTTTTTTTTTTTTTTAAATAAAATCTTGAATTTTTTATATTTGGTTTTGTGGGTTTTTTTGTTATGGGTCAGATTATATGTAATGTGTGTATTTAGGGTTTATGTTTTGTTGGTGTCATGATTAGGTTTGAATTGAATTTGCTTTTAGTATAGTTGATTCGCGAACCAAGACCCGAATTTGACAATGTAGGGTGTGAGTACTTTTCTCGTGCGGTTCAGGTTTTGATTAAACTAGGAGTGAAATATGTGGCAAATATAAGGACCAAAGATTTTAGTTTAATAGAGTTTTTTAAGTTTACTGATACCCCGTGTAATCACATTTCGGATTTTTAGTTGCCTTTTTCTAAGGTAATTTTCCGTAAATGTGTATTTCCATGTTTTAGGGTTATTGTTTGTTGCTCTTAGTATAGTTCGTATATCAGTAAGAAGGGCTAATTAGAAAGTAATTGTGCTCATCTTTCTGCACTTACGTAACAAATAGAGAGAGAACCAAAGATGTTTTAATGAGAGCGTACATACCCAAGAAACATAGTTTTAATTACCAACGAGGGAACAGCAAACATACTGTTAATGACCAAGTCTGAATAAAAGTAAGTAACATGACCGAATTGGAGCAAATATGTTAGTATGTTGTTACTTTGTGTGTTTTGGCAATAAAATTCTTTTCCAAGTTACCTGCTTTATATGTTATTTGTAATTCTAAGTCTGATTGTAGTACAAATCAACATATTTACACATACTCTAATTTAGTTTAATCTACGGGTTCCCGAGAGTTAGTAATGATCTTATAGTTGCTTCGGTTTGTGATAATTATGCACATGTTAATAAACGAGTGCCGCTTGAAGTCTCTTTTTTGTTGCTTTCTATCGAACTCATTACCTGAATTTGGGTGGCAAGTGTGAAATATTTGTTGCATGACTTGCCATTGTTCGTTGATGATTAATAATGTAGCTCTATTCACCGAACTAGTTATTGGAAAGGTGGTTATAGTTAGTGGCAGATCGGATTCTTTAGTTTGTGACCCTTTTAAAATATATATTTTAGCATATTTATTATCTGTGCTTAGGAGGGTGTGGAGAAAGGAATCCAATTGGAGGAAACCAGTTTTTTTCTTGAACATTAAGTACTCACAAACACACGTCCTTGATGGGAATGGACTATGGAGGTTACCAAATACCAATACCAATAAGTTTATATAGGAGATTTGTGTGGTAATGTAGGATACCAAATACCAAATACCAAATACCAGACGCTTTTACTTATTAAAAAAACATATCTTCATAGTGCATATATCATAAAACTGGATCGTATAAGTGAATAATGCTAGTATGCTACAACATAGATGTTATATGACAGACACCTGAATAGGCATGGTGCTGACTGCTGGATATAGAAGGGTCTTAAAACACCTATGGATTAGGTGGTTGAACTCGACCGAAGAGATGAACTATATAGGGAAGTATTGGTTGAGAGGGGGG
>LBNU01007802.1:119673-142184 GCA_014162995.1 Artemisia annua
ATATTGAAGCATGATATATATGTTTGATAAGAAAACAGAATAGAAGCCAGTTAAGATAATAACACGGGCTCTTTCTAGTTTTCGTGTTCTGTAGTATGTTAATGAGAAGGAAGAAATATGTTGACTGTTGTGATGATGTTAAGATATGCTTTGCTAGTAGAATCAAAGTGCAAAAGTGAAGATAAAAAAATGAATTAAAAAAGTAGTTTAGGATTGAGGGGTGTATAAGGAGTCTAAAGAAGTATGAAGAACCATGTGTCACCATTATATATTTATATGCTTCAATATTGTTCTAACATGAACATAAAATCAGCTTGTTCTGCTATAAATGCGATAGCAGTTATGCTATTGGTGATCGTGTAGTAATAGGTTTTTGTGTTTAAACTTTAAATGTAGTGAAGTCTGTCAGATGATGAAGGTGTGTTGTCTATATTGAATTCTCTTTCTATTCGAAACTTTTTATGTTGTATTTGATATCTTAACTACTGTTTCAGATGGTTCTGTGATGCCTTCGTGGTTTGACATTCATGAGATACCTATCACATCTGTAAGCTATTTTCCTCCCATATAGATCTTACTTATTCTAGTTAACATCTACACTTACAGATGGCTGTCACGTCATTTTCATTCTCGACACTTGTCATATGATATGTCACACAGTCCTAAGTTGTGTCAGGAATTTTGTATTTTAAATTTCTTTAAACTTGAGAGTATAGATAGTTTATAGCTCTTCCTCCGCAATTATGGACTCGGCAATCTTACTCCTTATGGACTCGGCAATCTTACTCCTTACCTATTTTATAGTATAAAATGTTGGAGCTGATGAGGAGGATGCCTAAGATATATTACTCCATTGTGTTTAGAACAAAAAAGTTTTGTTTTAAGAATTAGATTGTAATATTTTTCAATTGTTTTTACTTTATTTTTCAAAGAGTAGAGATAAGCAGGCCTAATTATATCTACCTTTTGATTTACCTCTTGTCTCATTCTTAGTCATGTAAGTTAGTCTTCTCAGTCATCTTCCTTTTTACAAAACAGTATATATGATCATTTTGTTGGTTTATCATATCTGCACTGAATAAAACTGTCTTAAAATCACCTGAAGAAGTTACTTCATAGATTTTGAAAGCCAAACACATGATTGATAACTTCATCTGTTAGCAACTTTGCTCGTTAGTAACTTTGCTTGGAGCTTAAATATTTTATCATTTATTTGTATATTAGGTGACTAATTTTGATATAAATTTGGACTTGCTGGCATAAGTATGATTAGCATGATGAATGATGATAGTTTCGTATAAAACACCTATACTAGGTATAGATGGTACCATCAATTTTTTCGTAAGGATTATGATGATAATGGTGAGTAAGTTCAACCTGTAAACTTTTGAAAGAAAATGTTACAGTGGAGGTAGGGAGTAAAAGCTTCATAACTGTGTATATATAACTCACTGTGTTGTAATTACAGAACCCTCCCGTGGATGAAAGTTCGTTGCTTAAAGCAGTTCAGAATGTGCATTCAATGATCGACAAGGAGGTGGCTGCTGGAGTTGATCCTAAAAATGTGTTTATTTGTGGATTTAGTCAAGGAGGTCTATCTCTCTCTTTATCTCACAAACACAAACTCACACAGACACAGAAAAATGCACACACACACACACATACATAGACACACACACACACACGCATGTGATTGTTTTTAAAAATAACAATAGCATAATTATGAATGTTGCAGGTGCGTTGACCTTGGCCAGTGTTCTATTATATCCGAAAACTCTAGGTGGGGGTGCAATCTTCAGTGGATGGGTACCTTTTAATTCTAGCTCTATAATAGAGCGGATCACACCTGATGCAAAAAGGGTATGTTCTTGTAAAAAAACTAGTGCTTTTTGAGATGTAACACTTCATAGGACTAGAAGTGGCAAATGCGACCCACTTACTTACTAACAGGTTGATTTGGTTTTTACTTTTATTTGTTTTAAACTGGTAGAAAGAAAAGTTTAGGTATAACAGAAACGCTTTAAAAGGGTCAAACAGGTTGAAACTTTTCCACGGTCTATTTTTAATGCATATACCATTATAACTTATTATTTCATTGCATTGAAATATTTAGATTATTATTGTACTCATATATTCTAATTATAGTTAACACATTAATTATTTGTAACTTTTATAAAAAAGATAAAAGAAGTGTTTGTTGGTGAATCCAACCCTGCCGCCCCGTTCCAACAAATACTAAAAATGGAACAATTCAACCTTTATACTAAAAATGGAACAATTCAACCTTTATCTGTTTTCACGTGTTACTGAACCCACCCATCTTGCCACAATGCCACCTCTATATACGAGCTTTACACAAACATACAGAAGTATTTATCCTTCTCATAAAATTTGCAATGTATATCTAGGCATATTTCTCACGAAATCGTACCTTTATTTTATAAACGTCTAAACTGTTCTTCAGCAATGATAAAATATCGATAGCTTGTGAACTCCTACCAATATTTCATGCTCTTACAACAGTGGTGAGTAGCAGATTTCGAATTAGAAACTTTCTAAAAAGAAACACTGAAATTTTTTGAATCCCAAAATGGAATCTTTTGATAATTTCAAGCTAATTTATAATACCCAGAAAAGCTAAATTGTTTGTACTGCTAATAAACATTTTGTTCCATGTGCAGACCCCGATATTATGGTCTCATGGTATAGCTGATCCAACAGTGTTGTTTGAAGCTGGACAAGCGGGCCCACCGTTTCTTCAACACGTTGGCATGAACTGTGAATTTAAGGTACTACTTGCTCTATCACTAGAAACTTTCAACACTTCTTTTTGTAATGTTACGAGCATCACAACTTTTCACCTTCTTTGATAGTTTCAAATTTTGAACTTTTTACCCTTTCTTAAAAACAGTAGATGCGTTCACTGAACTCATGATCTTGTACAAATAGCATCATCATATACCCACCAGACTTATAACTTCTCACATTCTGATCTACTCAAAAACAATATTTTATCATATTTCTTAGTCGTCCATCTACCGTTTTTGAATTGACCATAACTATGCTTCCTACAGATAATTAGTCTCTTTCTATCTTGTCTTCCGCGGCCAACATAATACTTGTTATCTCAGTCATCAAACTCTTTCATTTTACTCAAAACAATGCTTTGCCAATTGCTAATGTATCTTATTTGTCCACACTGCATACTAGTCGTCCTGGTAAGTATCCACTTCGCTGCACAACAATTAGTTGTCTAGTCCCGTACGATTCTGCATATTCATCGTGGTTCATTCATTTACAACAAAAACCAAGTAATACAGAGGTCTCACCAAACCTCTGACCCATTGGTGGTAAAATTACCACTTGCAGAAAGATTTCTACTATCGAATAGACCCATTTTGGAAACTGCATTATACTTTATCCATAAGACTGCAATCTGCTGAATCCATAGTTCCAGCTCGTTCATATACAAGTATCTCTCCTATTTTTATAGAACCATTTATGACAGCAACAGCAACAGCAACACAACAGCAACAGCAAATCCCTTGACAGAATTCAGCACCTTAAATTTAACAAACCGACCATGATTAAGCTGCTACACATCTTAATCACCGTACTATTTATGCCTTGCGTTGCTAGTGAGTCTGTTTACAGCCTCTCCTCGACATAAACACCGTCTCTATTTGGCATCACCGGTCATGTAGTGCAGATAACATGTAGTATCGAGGCTAATGTTTTAGCTACATCACCTACCGTCTTTTATATAGATATCATTACCACCCTGTCCACCCAAAGGAGACAGGACAAGAGTCATTAAGCACCGGTCTGAGCAAACCATTTCTAGAATGAACGAATGAATGATGCTTTTGCAGCTTTCGTGAAGGCGCCTCATTTATATATTGCTTTCATTAATTTCATCATCTCATCACCTATTACATCCGAGAAATCTTGTATGAACTCCAAGTCAAACCGTCCAGTCCCTAGTGCTTTATCTCAGTAACAGTTCCATACAGCCTGTTTCACTTCCTCTCTTTCATCTCTTGTAAAAAGAACAATCTAAATATTCCTTTGTTCACATTTCATAATCCTTTAGAAGCCCTTGCTGTTCAAATGAAGGGCCAGTTTTACATTGCAAAGTGGCTGTAACATGACTTGCTATTTCTTCTTTCATATTTGATCCTTTAGCCACTTTCAAGCCATCACAATAGAAGACACGTACAAGTAAATCTGTTGTGCATTTGCATTGCCGGATGAAAATATTTAGAAATCCCATAGTTGAAACCACTTTACCCTTGAATGTTCTTATTCTTCAGATGGTTACTTTCTTCTTAACAACGTTAGTACACTCATTTGATCTCTAATTTCAACCACAACTTTCGTTCATTCAGATTTACGACTTTCTTTTCCAATGCCTTCATTGCCTAACTGGTTCTCAAATACCAGGTCAACATCTGCCTCATTTGTTACCGACAAAGTTTACTTAAAAAGCTTGCTACAAACTGCTTCCTCAGATATATTCTGAACCTATCTTTTCTTCTGTTTTGAACTTCTATGTGCTCTTTTTGATTCTTAAGAAAAATGTCCTTGATTTCTCTTTCACAAGACTTTTTAACCTTATTTTGTGGGTTTTCGACGCCTTCATTGCCGCTGACTGGCTCTAAATCCTGCAGCAACATTTTCCTTATTTATTGCTGAAAGCATGCTACAAACTGCTTCCTCCTATATGATTTTTGAAGTTTGAACCTGTCCTCTTAAGTTTACTGTAGTTTAGGAACTTCTGTTTACTCTTTTTGATTATCCCATAAACGAAAAAATTATGTTAATTTTCTTTCATAAGACTTCTTTTTCCTTATAGAAGACATTTATTGGTTATTATATAATTACCTGAACATTTTCTTTAAACTGTAAATTACAGGCGTATCCTGGTCTTGCCCATTCGCTAAACAATCAGGAGTTCCAACACCTTGAATCATGGATCAAATCTCGTTTACAAGGTTCCTCCTGAAGGTTATGCTTAGTTACGCATTCACAGTGGAAAAAAGATCGACACTTCGATTTATGAGGCGGAACAGTTTGCTTTTGAAATCTGTTCTAGAGATGTATGAATAAGATAGCCACATTAAGCTTTGTAAACTGGTTTACGACTTAAGAATATGTCGATGTTGAGTTCGTGATAAATGACTGATAACTACTTGTTTGATAAGTGTACTTATATTGTTTAGGTAACACATGACAGATAACTCCTCATGTCATCTAAGCCTTACATATGTTGAACTTACGAATCTCATAGATATGTCATGATCACGATTTTCATTAACGCAATGTGGCAAGAAATATCTAAAAAATAAAGGCTGAAAAAAGCAAAGGAGTATTTTGGTGTGTTTGTATAATAGTGTGTGTGTGTTATGTGTATGTTTTAGTGTGTGTGCAAGTTTCAATACGAAGAAGATAACTTTTGTAAAGTTACATTTTCTGTCCTTGTGGTTATTTGTTTAAAGTAAATAACATTTTCTGTATTTACGGTTTAGTATTTTTTTTATTATTATTTTTTTTTAAAGTAAATAACATTTGTATTTTTAGTGATTTGTTTAAATAAAAATGTAATTTGTTTTAATTTGTATTTTGTTTAAATAATTTGAAAAGAAGAAAAAAGTGGGGCTCAAAATGTTGAGTTAAGGTGAGTTATTGTAACGAGTGTTTTTTTGCGAGTTAAAGTGAAAAGATTAAAGCTGAGGTGGCGCCGACGTGGCGGTCTGTTAAGTTATAACTCCGGGTTATTATACCGCATGCTCTTAGTAAAAGAAACAAACAATTAGAGGTGATTTGAACACTCTCATATTTGATTGGGACACTCCAAAATATGCCTTAAAGTGTATTATACACATAAAATGATGAGTAAAATACACCGTTGGTCCCTAAACTTTCCACAAAACATCACCATGCACCCTAAGTTTACAAAAACGTCTCCGTGCATCCCTCCTCAAGTTTTTTGAGGCCGATTGCGTCCCTTGACCCGTTTTCCGTTAGTCAACGCCTGCTATATTCCCCCATGTGCCTTGCACATGAGGGCAAAATGGTCATTTCATTGTTTTGGTAAATTTCAAGTTTAGAAGGAAAATAACTGCTTGAACGCATCAGTTTTTTTTTTTTTTTTTTTTTTTTTTTTTTTTTTTTTTTTTTTTTTTTTTTTTTTTTNATCATTCACAAATATATAGCAGGACAATTATCCATGATGTCTAAAAACTAGAAACTCGACAAGATTTATCCTATAAAAACTTATCAACAATATTTACATACTACAAATCTAACCATCTCTCTAGAAAGATCAACAAATCCTAGTGCATGGTTTCAGCTATCCCTCCACCAAGGTTCTGCAGGTAACCACAAGCATTTGAAGATCTGATTCGGGAATCTGATGACCAAGTTTCTGCAGACCAGCTTTCAACTCTGCGATGTTTATCTTACCTTGCTTCTTTGTGTCCATTAGATCAAAGCCTTGCCTTATCCCTGCCACTTTCTCAGCCGATAAACTCTTAAACTGACCTTTAATGACATATTCACAATGATTTAGTGAGAACTACAATCGGGGAAAACCAAATGCTTACCTTCAATCTTGCAGCGCCGAGCCATGGTTCCTCCTAGTATCATAGCACTTATTATCTCTGCAACAATGCTCTCAAATAGATGAGCCCCTCGAGCTGCACAATCACCAACATTATCTCCGACCTTGTATAACAAAATCACCAGATTAGCTATTAATAATATAAACAACAACAATAATAACTGCACTTAAGATCAAAGAGAATGAATTCCAAAAAATATTACCATGAAAGTTGTAGGTTAAGCGAAAGATGAAACGTACAGTAATTTAGTGATATGTGTCATTTTACACATATCTTTTCTTCCATTTTCCGAGCCAAAATGACCAAAAACACCCAAAAATGACCAAATAATGTTACAAATATCCTTGGAGTGTGTTTTTGTGTGTTTCAGGTACAAAGGATTGAAAACAGAGCGAAAACGAATATTTTTGGATCGACTCGATAGCAGCTGTGCATTTTGGATTTTTATGACGGAGTCAAAGTCAAACCCCGGATACAGTTTTGGAAAGAGATTGGAAAACCGAACCCGAAACCAAATTTTATGGGCCGACCCGACCCCACTTATTGGGCCAAGTCAGCCCATATTATTATTACTAAGTCTCCAAATCCAAAACAAATAAACTCATAACCCAATCCAACAACATTCCCTGGCCCAAATACATTCAACCCAACATAAACCCAAACCTTTTCACTAATAAACCCAGGTCAGACCCTCCATCCCCTACCAGCCTACCTTCCCTTTTACCCGCCAAAACAAAACCACACCTCCTGTANAAGGAGAGAGGAGATTCACGATCTAACAAAAAAGAAACCCAGAAGTACAAAACCTCAAGAAGTGGTGTTTTGTCCGAATGTCCAACGAATTAGTGTGTGGAACAGGTTTTCAAAAAAGGTATAGTTGGGGCTGGTTTCAGATAAAGGTGTTTTAATTTGGATTTTTGTGATGTGCGATTAAAAAGTGTTTGTGAGGATGAGTTGTGGTAAAGGTGTTTGCAGCTGTTGACGTTTTTATCTGTTGATTTAAACTGATTATAACAATCAGGTGGAGAAGTTATGTGGGTTCCGTGTTGCACTGAGAATGTAAGGAGTCGTTTGACTCAATTGATAAAGATGTCTGATTCAGGAAGTGAGTTGAAAAGCTTGGTACATCACAGATGTGGGTAGAATAGATAAACATCAGGGAGTTATGCTTAGGCAAAGCTGGTTCTAAAACCAGAGCACTGAATGAGGAAGCTGATGCTGTTAGGAGATATAAAGGGTGACTGATAAGTTAGATTCAATTCAGGGAGTCGTAACAATCAGGCCAAAAGATGTGATCAGGGACTGATATTGGGGACTGATTACAGGGAATGTTAAGAATCAGGGATGTGATGATTGGGTGTGATTGGTTTACATTCAAGCTAAGCCTGATGGTGTGTATCAGAATGGTGAGCGGAAGAGTGTATGGAGGGTATAGCTGTAAGTAGGATGATAGCCTGATAAGGGGTGTATCAGTGTCTTCAATGAAACACGAATGCTGGTGTACTCAGGGAAATGTAACGAAAGGAGTATAGCTTAAGATCAGTTGTATTTATTCTCAGGTAGAGATCTTTTGCAACATTAGGGGCTAGGGGTGACATGAATGGTGGATCAGGAGGTATATGATCAGGTTGTGAAGATTGGGATGCTCCTGATATGTGTCACTGATAAAAATCAGTGGATCAAAAGAACACAAAAGTGGTAATAATTAGGGAGCAATTGATTCAGGGAGTAATATATGGGTTTTCCTGATATGATCAGGGGTGTTGGTACCGGTTTTTCGGGCTGAGCTGGTAAAAGACATTGATCGAGGTAGTCAGGCAAGGAAAATGATAATCAGGGCGTGTTGAATCGTCAGGGAGAGATAAATTGAGTATCAGGGAAATATTTTTAGTGGTATTCTTGGAGGTTTTTTGAGTTTCCTATGGGTAATCATCAGGGATAACAAAAACTCAATAAACTGAGTTGTTGTGAAGAGGGCTTCAGTATACAAACACAAAACTTGAACCTGGTCACTGAAGATTAATGAACCTTGGTCCTGAGGTCCTACCATCAAAACCTACACTTGGAACCCCCTTCAGTGAAACATGGTAACTGAACCCTTGACCTTCCAACTGAACTCTTCTCTCACTGAACCCAGAACTGAACCTTTGTTCCTGACCCAGTCATCACTTACAAAATTACCACTATGGCTCATTTGTATGTTCCAGATAGGGGGAGAATGTTGGGTCAATATTTTACTCAAATATTTACCACAGGTATTTGAACATTAAAATAGCAAATCTTCACTGAATAAAAGGATAATTGCTATTTCATGAAGTGACATATAACTTTAACAAAAAGTCACTGAGTAACAGTCATCAGTGAGTTACCCTTTTCAAGATTTCGGCAAAGTCTAAAAAGAAGACTCAATCATTCAGGAGGCGGTAATACAGTGAAAACCCTGAGCCAAAAGAAGAAGGTAAGATGGAGTTAGCTAGCGGATGCAATAATCAATAACTCCCTGAAGCTATTCTACAAATACTGAAAATATGGCAGTAACTTCCAAAAAAAAGAGAAATCAAACCAATGTACAAGTAATTGCCAAAGATGTTGGATATTTGTTAGATCTTCAAAAGGATGTTGTTCTATTTCCAAAGAAGAAAAAGGAAGGGCGACCACCAAGAAGTGAATGACAACTCATCTTCAACATGTTACTTGTATTTTAACCTATATATATATATATATATATATATATTATATATAATATAATTTAATGATATATATATATATATATTAAAGTATATATGTACTATATATATATATATATATATATAAATATTAATATATATATATATATATATATATATATATATATATATATATATAATATAATAATATATATATAATATATTATATATATAATTAATATTATATATATCTATATATATATATATATATATATATATATATAATAATGATATATATATATATATATATATATGTGTTGTTGTAATTAGAGATAGTATTGATTCTAAACAACAAAGATAACTTATATTAGTTGATAGATCATCCCTCTCATTGAATCTCACAGCTAGCTTGGATCAATGAGTTTAGTCATTCTAACGGGATAATATAACCGAAATTATCCCCGTTAAAAGAAGCTGAAGATGTTATCATGTATCATGTAGGAATTGGAGTAATCTTGTAACTTTGGTTCATTTATTTATTAATGAAGTTCTAATTTAATGTTTAACAACGATTTGCTCCAATTCCATGGACCAACAGTGGTTGGTCAATATTTTACCAAAATATTTACCCAAGATTTGACATAAAATGCCAATCACTCACTGATAACAGATAATTGGCTATAGCAAGTTTCAGTGAGTGACATATAACCTTTAACACAAACAAGTACTGAGTGAACACGTCACTCAGTTGAGTTAACCCTCAAGAATGTTCGGACCGAGTCTAAAAAGAAGACTCAATCATTCCAGTGAGGCGGTACTCAGTGAATGATCCCTGACCAAAGAAGAGTAAATGGAGTTGTGAGTGATGACAATCAACTCACAAATCCTGAAGCATCATCTAAAACATACTGAAAAATAGGGCAGTAACTTCCAAAAGGAAGAAGTCAACCAGTACAAGTAATTGCAAAGATTGTTGGAAATATTTGGTTATGATACTTCAAAAGGATGTTTGTTCTAGTTCCCAAAAGAAGAAAAGGAGGGACCCAAAGAAGTGAATGACAACATCTTCACATGTTACTTGGTTTTTACTATATATAATATATTTATATATATATATATATATATATATATAATATATATATATATATTATATATATATATTTTATATATATATATATATATTATTATATATATAATATATATATATATGTTGTTGTATAGATATAGTATTGATTCTAAACAAACAAAATACTTAGTATTAGTTATAGGATCATCACCTCTCAATTGAATCTCAAGCTTAGCTTGGATGAATGAGAGTTTATTGTTCATTCTAAGGGGATAATATACCGAAATTATCCCGTAAGAAAGCTGAAGATGTTATCATGATAGTTGTAGGAATTGAGTACTTGATAACTTTTGTTCATATATTAATGAAGTTCTAATTTAGTTTACCAGAATTTGGATCATTTTCCATGACAACAAGTGGTATCAGCGCCATGGATTTCTTTATGATCAGATCCGTTCATGATTACATGATAACATTCTCATCCATGAAATTTTAGTGTAAAAGCTCAAAAAACTGGCCAGCAGTAGCAGTTTTTTGAGGGGGGAAGAAATCAATATATTTTTTGATATATAGAAAGAAACCACCCAAAACACCACTGATTTATAAAAATCAGTCAAACCACACCCCGTGCCTAACACTATGCCTACCAAAACCAAGCCAATAAACCATATCTTACAACCACACAACACAAAAAACACCGCCACTTCACAACAAAAAAACAAGATCTGTTATCAAATATACAGTATCCGGATCAAACAGCATCCCAAAAAAACCCATATCTGGAGGCAACAACAAAAAAAGCTTTATCACTTCCAACATTATCACTTCCCAAAAAAATTATTATCCGCCGCCATCATCGACTCAAAAATATCCATCCTATCCACTCACAAATCCATCAAAAAGATTTATCACAGATCTCAAACAACACAGATTCACCATCAACAACCAAGATTCACAATAAACCAAGATTCACCACTCCACATCCCAGCTCAGCTCACGATCTAAACAAAAAAAAAGGAAACCCAGAAGTACAAAACCCAGAAGTGTGTTTGTCGATGTCACGAATTAAGTGTGTGACAGGTTTCAAAAAAGGTATAGTTGGGGCTGTTGAGATAAAGGTGTTTTAATTTGGATTTGTGATGTGCGATTAAAAAGTGTTTGTGAGGATGAGGTTGTGGTAAAGGTATTTGCAGCTGTTGACATTTTTATCTGTTGATTGAAACTGATTATAACAATCAGTGTGGAGAAGGTAAGTGAGGTCGTGTCTCACTGAGATGTAAAGGGAGTCGTTTGACTCAAAGTGATAAAGATTTCGTGATTTAGGAAGTGAGTTGAAAAGCTGTGGACATCACAGCTATGGGTAGAATAGAGTAAACATCAGGGAGTTATGCTTAGCATAAGCTGGTTCTAAAACCAGAGCCACTGAATAGGAAGCTGATGTGTTAGGAGATATAAAGGGTGACTGATAAGTTAGATTCATCAGGGAGTCGTAACAATCAGGCAAAAGATTGTGATCAGGGGACTGATATTAGGGGACTGATACCAGGGAATGTTAAGAATCAGGGATTGTGATGATAGGGTGTGATTGGTTAATTCAGGCTAAGCCTGATGGTGTGTATCAGAATGGTGCAGCGGAAGAGTGTTGGGAGTATAGCTGCTAAGAGGATGATAGCCTGATAGGGGTTGATATGTGTCATTTTACACATATCTTTTCTTCCATTTTCCGAGCCAAAATGACCAAAAACACCAAAAAATGACCAAATAATGTTACAAATATCCTTGGAGTGTGTTTTTGTGTGTTTCAGGTACAAAGGATTGAAAACAGAGCGAAAACGAATATTTTTGGATCGACTCGATAGCAGCTGTGCATTTTGGATTTTTATGACGGAGTCAAAGTCAAACCCCGGATACAGTTTTGGAAAGAGATTGGAAAACCGAACCCGAAACCAAATTTTATGGGCCGACCCGACCCCACTTACTGGGCCAAGTCAGCCCATATTATTATTACTAAGTCTCCAAATCCAAAACAAATAAACTCATAACCCAATCCAACAACATTCCCTGGCCCAAATACATTCAACCCAACATAAACCCAAACCTTTTCACTAATAAACCCAGGTCAGACCCTCCATCCCCTACCAGCCTACCTTCCCTTTTACCCGCCAAAACAAAACCACACCTCCTGTACCATCCCAACATCTTTGTCTCCCCCTCCATTCCCCAAGCACCTACTCCAGCCACCCTACAACATCTCCTAAGTCAAAACCCATGTGATACAACCCAACCACCCTCCTCCAACATCACCCTGCCACACTCCACCCCCCATCAAAAGCACCCCCATCTCACCTCCTCCAATGAATCACTCACGGGTATCCTTGCCCCGTCACCAATCCACAACTCAAATGGGCGCCAAAACAGTTTTAAAGGTTGAGATGATTAGAGATCAATCCAAGGGCTGAGGTTCATTGCAAAGAAGCACAAAGTGGACTTTGGCTGCTTTCTACTCTCAGAACAAGCACAATAGAAGAAGACAAAAATTCCAAGAAACCCTAGCAGTTAGTACTTAGTATAAATAGAATGCTATGTAGCCATTTATAAGGAAGTAGGTTTTAGTAGTAGTAAAGTAGGGATTTAGAATATTTTTCTGAGTTAAAGTTAGTTTTTAATGTACTCCTTTATTTTAAATCAATGCAATTTAAGTTTTTTTTTTTCATTTAGTGTTATCAATTCATATAACTGTTTTCAAGCTGCTTATTTATCTTTCCTTATTGCAACTGCTTATTGCAACTGAGACAGAGTAATTGTGTTGATGGTGATTCTGGGTGAATTATGGTGGTAGATGGTGGTACTGAGTTGGTGAATAAGCTTATCTAAAGATAAGCTGTGGTTGAAATCAAATCCTATTTCAGTTAGGATTCATCATTTGTAAGTTTCATTCTGCTTAATTTAGCTTGATCTGCACTTTTGATTTCTGCTTGTTGGTTGTTGTTTATTGTTGTTGAGTTTGCTTCTGCTATTATTGTTACATTTGATTTGAGCACTGGTCGAATGATTTCTGGTTTAGATCTCCACTTGGTAGTGTAACTGTTAGTTTTAAGGGTGTTTGGATTTGCTGGTTTCTTGGTGTTAGTATTGTTTATTTGAAGTTTCTTCTGCACCACTAGATCATATTAGGTTAGGATAGAGTGGAAGTAGCATAATATCTGTGGGTTAATGCACAAATAGTCACACCTAGGTTCAAATCCTCTTTACTACTTCTAAAACTAAAATCAGTTAGTGAAATCATTATTGTAGGTATAATATAGTATAAGGTAGCTTAATCTAGTATTAAATTAGCTTATCATCACATTTTAGATTAGTTCTGATCATTTGAAAGTGGATTTAGTCAAAATAAATAAGCATAACAAAAGTCAAATTTTTCTTAGTTGTCAAAATGGAGCAAAACTCAAGTTCAGTTCTAGACCTCATGGGTCATTGGAATTAAGAAATTCTTGTTGTTTTATGACATTTGGTGGCTTATCTTTCAAGATCAAAAAGAAAATTTCAATTTGGAGTCCATTTGGCCACTTGAATTTGAGTCCAAAGTGGAGTGTTTGGCCATTTGTTGCCCTGCACCCATTAGATTTCCAGTTTTGACCCTTTTTCATTGGGCCATAGATTGGTCAATACTTGACCATTTTCTGTAATATTTGTTGCTTTAGGATCCCCCTTAGGTAGTCTTCAGGCTTATGCCTTTTGTTTTCCCTTTACGGCTTATTTGAGCGCTTATTTTAGTCTCCTAAGTAGCCTCTTGGCTACTGCTGCTACTGGTGTGTTCTTGTTACTGTTCTTGTTGATATTGTTTATATTCTTGGTGTTATTCCTGTTCTTGTTGTTGATATGTTGTTGTTGTTGCTGTTTGTTGTTGTTTTTGTTGTGGTTGATATGTTTTGATAAGCTCGTGTGATCTTATGTGCTTATTTGAGCTTATTTAAAGCTTGTTTGGCTGTTGTTACTTTGTTCTTGAACAAGCTGAGCATGTTGATTTCTTTCATGTTTGATCTTGTTGTTGTTAAATGTTGTTGTTATGTTTCTTGTTAGTGTTGTATTAAGATTGTGTTGGTTTGTGTTTGTTTTGGACTTATTCTTATAAGCTTATTTGGTTTATGCTCCCTTTCAAAGTTTTACCTAAAAGAAAAGTAAGAAAAATAGAATCTGGTGCAAATTTTCAGTGTGCATAAGCTTATTTAAAGCATTTCCTCAAAAGTGGTTTTGTCAAAGTTGCTTAGTTTTGTTGGTAAAAGGTTTTGCAAAAAAAAAGAAAAAAATAAAAAAAAAATGTTTGAAAATAATTGCAAAAGTCAGGGGTCGAACCCCTGACCTCTAGCCTCTACCAGACACAACAACACATCACAACACCATCTGCCCTAGGGACTTCTCAATGTCTCTTCCTTCTTTTTTTATTTTTATAGTAGTCATTTCCTTTTAGCTTATTTTCACTTATTGCTTATTTCACTGCTTATTTTTAAGTAAATTAAAACTTTTGTATTTTTCTTAGATCTCTGCTAGCATTATTTAGTTCACAAAAAAATTTCAGATTTCTCCAAATCATTTTAGTATTTATTTTGATTTAATTAGTTTTTAATTGTTTTTAATTCGTAATAAATAGAATTTTAATTGAATTTTTAATTTCCTTTTTTCTAAAATTTTCTTTTATCAAATAGAACGTACAAAAATTGTTTTTATGCCCGTAGGACTAATATAGCATTTAATTCATGTTTTATTTTACGCGTTCACGTAGTTTTTAAATTAACTTTTACGTTTTTAATTTAGTTTACGTTTTAGGATTTCCCGTTTGCCTTATTATGTTTCCCGTAGTTTTTAGGTAGTTCTAAGATTCCCTAGTATTCCCTTGCTTTTGTTCCCATTTAGGTTGCGTTTATTTCGTTTTTTTTTCGTTTGTTAATTTGTTATTTGCGTAACTTTAACATACCACAATTCCAAATAACTCTTAATCAAACATACAAGATTTTAATCTCGATCTTTTCTCGAAGCTTTCCATTCACACCTCGTTGGGGTACGACCCGGGAAATCACTTTCCCGGTCTTAAAAATATCACATTGCACGAGTTTACGAGGTAATCCTTTTCACGAAGAGGTTACTTGTATTTCTCCACGTCTTGTTGTCCTCACGATAACATTGACCTCACGTTTGTTGATATTTTTGATAAATTGTTTTGCACAAAAACACAACGAATCATTTAGTCGAGACAAAAATATATGAAAGACAAATAAACTCATACCAGGGACGATTTAAAGCGATCTAAAAAACACATAACTATGACAATAAAACTAAACCGCCTCATTTCCTATACATATCAACGAGACACATGCACTAAACGACTAACAGAAATAAAATAAAGTAGAACTACTAAGGGGGTGTTTTTTTTAATCTTATATAACGGGCTTATGGCTTATGTTTCATAAGTTCACTTTTGTGGCTTATTTTGAAACTTTTGTGGCTTATTTTGAAACTTTTCAGCTTATATAAGTTTATTAAACAAACACCCCCTAAGAAGTCTCCTTGACCAATAACTTTGTAAGACACTAACACAACACTTTAAATATCACAAAGTGATCAACAAAGACTTACAACCAATAAAACTGAAGTTCTATAAATCAAGAGAGACATGAGGTGTTCTGTGTGTGGATATAAGAACACAATTCCATAATTCCATCTAATATCATAACTAAATTGCTGGAAGAGAAAACAAGCTTCTAGATGTAATCTTTTATGGTGAGTGATTTAATGCACCTTTAAGGATGTTTCTGAAACTAAATTGCATGTGCACTCATAAGCTATTAAATAGAGTGTATGCAGGAAAAATGCCTCATTTGAACACCTTATATGAGCTTATACGCACTGTTATTACGATGTAATCAATCCGCCTTGTAAATTCTTTCATTTATAATACCATTAGTTCACCTATAGTCCCATGTCTCATAGAGACGACTCCAGCATCAAACCAACCCAAAGTCAACACGTGCACATAAGTGATGCATGTTAATGAAAATTTGTTTAGAAGTTAATCTGTATTTGTTACATTGGCTTATTCATTTGGGTCTTTGGAAGGTATTAAGAAGAATTCAAACATCCTTACAGTCGTTCTTAATCTTTTTATAGGGATATGGTTTAAATCACTCTTATTTTATAAGGCAATATCTCATGATTTAGGCTCATATTAGTTCTTGTTTGATGAAATATGTGCTTAATTATGTTTAAAAGTTGTTTTGTAAGGTTAGAATGATGATTTGATGCGGATGGATTGGATTGGAGATGGATAGCATTGAAGATGTTCGAGATTGGATATGCTTAGAATACCATAAGCCCTTGTGTCATAATCTGGAAGGCCTTATGCTACTTGAAGATTGAAGAACACATTTCCAGGCAGAAGACCATATGCCTAAGCAGAAGGCCTTATGCTCCACGTATGAAGAACATGTTTTTGCCCAGTTCATACGCCCTTATGCTCCTTTTCTGGAAGGGCGTATGGTGCCTGCACACTTGGTATAAAAGCCCATTTTTAGGGTTTCACTAGCATTCTCTTCCACACAAAAACAAGTGACGGCTCACATCATTTCTTGGGAGATTTTTGGGGCTTTTTGGAGCATTTGGAGAGGAGAATAACACCATTTGATTCCCAAAACATTATTGTAAACTAAGGGTTAATTCTTAACTTTTGATTTATGATTATGTCTTGTTTCATTTTCTTTACTTGTTTGTTTGATTCNTATTTTATAAGGCAATATCTCATGATTTAGGCTCATATTAGTTCTTGTTTGATGAAATATGTGCTTAATTATGTTTAAAAGTTGTTTTGTAAGGTTAGAATGATGATTTGATGCGGATGGATTGGATTGGAGATGGATAGCATTGAAGATGTTCGAGATTGGATATGCTTAGAATAACATAAGCCCTTGTGTCATAATCTGGAAGGCCTTATGCTACTTGAAGATTGAAGAACACATTTCCAGGCAGAAGACCATATGCCTAAGCAGAAGGCCTTATGCTCCACGTATGAAGAACATGTTTTTGTCCAGTTCATACGCCCTTATGCTCCTTTTCTGGAAGGGCGTATGGTGCCTGCACACTTGGTATAAAAGCCCATTTTTAGGGTTTCACTAGCATTCTCTTCCACACAAAAACAAGTGACGGCTCACATCATTTCTTGGGAGATTTTTGGGGCTTTTTGGAGCATTTGGAAAGGAGAATAACACCATTTGATTCCCAAAACATTATTGTAAACTAAGGGTTAATTCTTAACTTTTGATTTATGATTATGTCTTGTTTCATTTTCTTTACTTGTTTGTTTGATTCACTCTTTATGAGTGAGTAGTTTCTTAATGTTTGCTTAGATAAGATGGAGCTTGTGGTTGGATAATACAAACATGTTGTGATATGATTGTGTAAAACCCATTTGGGGGTCTTTGATGAAATGAATATTTTGATGTTTTCTTTATTCAAGGTTTATGTTTATCAACTAATATGTCTATGAATGATTGGATTAAGCTTGTAGACCAACTTCTTTTGATAGTCATTTGTATTTCACTAATTGTCTATGCGTAGTGGAAACTTCAATCTAGACCAAGGATTATTGGGATTTGTTTGTGGTAAACTTATAGTTTTGAACATTGTTTAATCGCACATATGACTATATGTGTGATTGGAACCCAACCATCAAACACTTTATGGAATCAAAGATTGGTTTTAAGAGCATAATTTGAGGTGGTGTATACAAAGACCCTTGTAGCACTTTCTGATAATTGTTAGGGATAGATGATGAAGACCCTCAAAGTCTAACCACATTTGTAACCCAAATCGCACAATCGCAATGTGTTGAGTATTATCCAACCCAAGTGAAGTCTATCTAAGCAAGCATTCTTTTTAGTATATTATCTCTCAAACTTTAATTAGTTAAGTGTTTTTAAAGTCTTTTCTTAGTTTAAATTACTTTAGCTTAGTTTTAATAGTTTACAAAAATAAAACAAAAACCCATTTCATAACTAAATATAAAACGAACATTAAGTATCTTGATTTGATTTTGGCTTCCTTGGGACGATAAAACCGGTCCTTACTTTACTATATTACATACGATTGGTGCACTTGCCATTTGTGTGTAGTCTCTAGTTTGGTAATTTCTGAATTTTATTTATAAGAATAAAACGCACATCATATAGACTGCCACATTTAGGCTCCGAAGAGTTGTTGCAATACATGAGCAGCTAAGTCTCCATTGGCTTTGTACGTATATATAAAATAGCAACTGACCCCAATGTGCAAAGCCATGTAGATATAGTTGGGAAGGGTTTACAACAAATTGTGCAATTTGTAGGAATAGTCTTTGAAAAAGATGCTGACAGAGGTACACAGATCCGGTAGTACCATGAGAGAGCTGATAATGCTATATCTAGTGGTTCTTAAAATTTAATTTATTGTAGAATATTAGGCATTGCATCTATCAGCTCAATTTAATAAAGAAGGCTCTTAGTAGTAAACACTAGAATTTGTAAAGTTGGATTAATAAGTTGTTTTATGTATAAATAAGCAAGAACAAAAACATATACGAGGATGTATACCAGATCAGCAATGACAGCCGGATTCCGAGGAGTATACCAGATCAGCAAATGCTTAATAATCTCAACTTCCCTCCTAACATCCTCAACATCCACCCTAGTCCTTAACTTCTTCTTCGATATCCCAGGCCAACACTTCTCCACTAGACTTATCAGTACACGTATAAATTATCCCAAATTCACCCTTACCTATATCCTTACCAAGCACATAAGTTTGCTCAATCTCAGTTCCAGTAGGATTTTCCAACACATATGGCTTATATGGACCAATATTTTTAGGCCCACCATAATCTAAAGAAAATGGATTTGGCTTATTTTTACCCTTTTTATTTTCTGTATCAGTAGTTGATGGTGTACCACAACAATTTCCCATATTACCAAACCTTAAAAAATCCTAACAAAATACCATCTACATAGTAAAGGAGGAACTTGTTAACCTACTTGTAAGATACTAAAAATTATAACTTGTATGGTCTTTATAGTATGGATCGAATTAAAGAAGAAGAGAAGAGAATAAGAAGAAGAAGTTTAGAGAGAGAAAGAGAGAGAGTTGGGAGACTTCTAGAGAGAGAAAGTGAAATGTACTAGATTAAAGTGTGTGAAGATCCAACCCTCTCCACAAGTGGAGAGGGGTATTTATACTTACAACTAAACGCCTCTGGTAGGCTGTGGATCGAGCTGACAGTGGGTAAAAGACCCGACTTGATACCACAAATACTAACTAATACTAAACTACGTTCTTACTAATATAATAGATTCTATGAGCTACATGATGCTTAACAATACTTGGGGTGACCGAATCTTCAATAAGAAAAATGTATTCCTAACAATCTCCCCCTAAGGGAGGTCACCCCGGAAATTAAACACTAAATTCTAGCATTTAAATCTTCGTTGATAACTTTGTAGCTCGCAGTTGTTGATTCTTCATTGTCATGAACTTTGTGCTTTCAGCAGTGGACTCTAGATGACTTGTTTAATGTGTTGGATGATCTTTGGCGTTACTTCGTGTTCTTCATCCAAATGAGTATCTTTAAGTCATCTTTGAGTAGTAACGTCTCCATGTGANAAAAATTATAACTTGTATGGTCTTTATAGTATGGATCGAATTAAAGAAGAAGAGAAGAGAATAAGAAGAAGAAGTTTAGAGAGAGAAAGAGAGAGAGTTGGGAGACTTCTAGAGAGAGAAAGTGAAATGTACTAGATTAAAGTGTGTGAAGATCCAACCCTCTCCACAAGTGGAGAGGGGTATTTATACTTACAACTAAACGCCTCTGGTAGGCTGTGGATCGAGCTGACAGTGGGTAAAAGACCCGACTTGATACCACAAATACTAACTAATACTAAACTACGTTCTTACTAATATAATAGATTCTACGAGCTACATGATGCTTAACAATACTTGGGGTGACCGAATCTTCAATAAGAAAAATGTATTCCTAACAATCTCCCCCTAAGGGAGGTCACCCCGGAAATTAAACACTAAATTCTAGCATTTAAATCTTCGTTGATAACTTTGTAGCTCGCAGTTGTTGATTCTTCATTGTCATGAACTTTGTGCTTTCAGCAGTGGACTCTAGATGACTTGTTTAATGTGTTGGATGATCTTTGGCGTTACTTCGTGTTCTTCATCCAAATGAGTATCTTCAAGTCATCTTTGAGTAGTAACGTCTCCATGTGATCTGATCGACTTTGCATTGGCATGCTCACACTTTCCAGGATCATGATCTTCTGCATCAGAGTTGTGGAAGCATAGTTGAAGCCCATTCAATGATCATGATGTTGTTGAGTCGTTGAGGTTGAAGTGTGAACATGTGGTGATTGATCAGCATCATCGATGTCCGCCTTTCGCCAACTCCGTTGTCTCAAGTGGTAAAACGCCTTTCCACATGCTCATACATCTTTGTTGAGTGAATCTCCATGGTTGTAGAGATCTGAATGCTCCTTTTAGATGTTTGTATGAGCATGTGGAACTAAAGTGATGGTGGTGAAAGTGATAAGGTTGGCATGTTGAGCTGCATGAAAATTGGTTAGTAATAAACATACCAGCACTTATTGGTTCGGACTTCGAGATTGTCAACAGCATAGTGTGAAGACTTTCTCTAATCCTTACCAGGGCCGTTCCTCATTCGATACCCTCGAAAGAGCTTTCACTGACATACCGAAGTACACCGACGATTAGGTGAGTCGCTGGAGATCACCCCACGACTGTAGAGCTTTTGGAACACCACCGCGAACACTATGCGTAATCCACGAGAGATTACCGAAGTGACCTGCTGTTAGGGCTGTTTGATGTTGACCCTGGCAGGAGTTTCCACTCAATCACTGGGAAATACTTATGTATAATCCCTCATAAGTGTTCTTGGCATATTGCTAAGATCTGCGAAGGACTCAAAATATTACATCTGGTGTCCTTAATATTGAACATCCAGTGTAGAAGGATTAAGTGTTCCTAAGAGATCTTTTGATGTATCTCGTGGCTCTAGACTCGATAAGTGCATTATTTGGTCGTCGGAGACTGGAGCAGTGTCTCCTGTTTCAATATCTACATAGCTCGTAATGAGCGGTTGATAGATTATGCAGGGTTCCCCGTGAGAATGAAACAAGCTCTTTTGAGAGAACTTGAGTGGTTAGGAGGTTTAGTGCAGTGCGTCACTGGGTCCATGACGTCTTGTCTTCAATACCGATGTTACCTTAGTAACAATCAGTAGCATATGAATTCAACCCGGTTTCTGCCCTAAGATTGAATAATGGGAGGGCTATTTCTTTTCACCCTTTATCATCTCAGTTCTTTTTAATTCTTCAACCCCTTCTTTCTCCTTTCTCATTTATCTCCTTTTTTCATAATCATACCTAAAGACTTTCTAATACTATCTATTTGGTATTGTCCTTGGGTAGATCCCTGTAACACCCCCAAAATTCGTACAGCGGAAGACTTACAAGCTTTCGGGATGCTACGGGGAATTGGTATCATCACAAGAATAGATAACAAGATATCATAGATGCAAATGTAAACAAGGTCAACGTAAGGTTAAAGTTTACATTCATCCAAAATCTTTTAAAAGGAAAGCCCATAGTTAATAAAAGTAAATAGGTCCAAAATATAAATATCAGAGTCCCATCGATGTCTCAAACCAAGCCAAGATCCAAGCAGCATAACCGTTGTCCAAGTAGTGAAAGCAGGGCTTCTAATTACCTGAGAAATACATGCTTAAAAAGGTCAGCTTTCGCTGGTGAGTTCATAGGTTTAAAGCAAAATCAATACGGGACCTGAAGAATTTTAGCGCTATGTGTAACTAGAGTAGGTGTAGACTCACAATCACAATCACAATCTCAATCTCAATCTCAATCAATCAATCGTTTATCATCTTAGGAAAGAAAATGAAATGGTCATTGGTGAAGCAGGCCCTCTCAGCGGTCACTAGTCAGGCGTACAGCAAGGAACCACGCCAAGACTGCCCGACCGTAGCCGCGATTCGCCGTCTTATATCCAAACTAGCGTCAAAACGCCCTAGCTCTAGTTCAACGACTACCTCCGATCTACCCT
>LBNU01007802.1:143073-166067 GCA_014162995.1 Artemisia annua
ATTTTGCATCTCTATGTATGTGAAAGTAATTCTTAATACTTACGTATAATATACTAAATTCTATGTGAGATGCTAACCAGTTCCACACAGGAGAACAACATTACCCGATTACAGCTGTGTAAGTACATCAGCTCATAGTAACGAAATATTTGGGAGGTGTTCCCAGATAATAAGGTAAGGGTATCAGAGTCCAAAGGTATATAGAGAACATAACATAATAAGGTACAGATTTCTTAACTAAACATATAAACATTAATGATTGCTAAATTATAAGTATATCAACTATACAGTATCGCAATACGTACCAACGGGCTTGCCAGCTGCCATATAGTCCTGATAGAATAATATCATCTAAGATAAATTGTACAGACTCTATAATGATATCTGCTGACATGAGAATATGAATATAAGTGATATATTGATTTGTGGAAGTTAGATGCAGAGGAAAACTATAAGGTGTGCGTTATAGGAACTCTCACAAATGAATCACCACATACGCCGAAATGAAATTATAAATTATATTGTATAGAATCTTGATCAGTATGATGATAAACAAAGTATTATGAAAATAAATAATAACAATTAGATATGAATCTTGGTGAAGCCTCAGACTTTTATGATTGTCTCGTAGATATCGGCTGATCATCTGAGAATTATTTCGAAGCGTTGAATTAAGCGGATGGGATTTAGAAGAATTTTGTTGTAATGGGATTTGACTTTTGAGAGTATGAACAAGATATACGTTGAGAATAGGTTGGAATTACCAATGATGAGTAGGTGTGAGTTTACTTATGCGCTGAACTAGTAAGTTGGAGTTTATGATTAAATATGCTGTTAATAGATATATTGGACATTATTCGTGATTAGAATTAGGTCTAATTTTAATGAATATTTGTAGTATGTGGTATACTCTCTGTCATCAAAATAAATTGTCAAAACTTATCAAACTAGTCACCCCAATCAACTTAACAATGTATCCAATTTACTTATTCCTCCAAGACTATATCACAGCCTACGGGGCGTAGGATATGTTATCCATTATTAGATCCTTCCACATACTTAACGAGCTCTCATTAGATTCGTAAATCGAATAAGTTCGTTATCTATGTAAGCTAGATATATTAATGTCAAATATCCGTGACTCGCAATAAAATCCACAATGTTTACTTAGTTCTCACTTATGGCACTACTAGGTTTACGTGCCCTCGAAACATTTAGTAACTCATTTCTTTGCAATTTATCCCTTTCCTTTTTTTTTTAACTCTATGCTTATTTACATTAAAAACTAACAAGTAGATATACTTGTTATTTATTTTCTTTACATGAAAACCCATTAATATATTTTATAGTCCAATTCATCACAAATATATACATATATATATATATTTATCAAGTTATTGTTTTTAAATTTGAGTTACTTATTTGTTGCGAGTCACAAGCCCGAGTCATGACCTCTCGGCTTATTTATTAATCCAAGTCCAATAATCTAAATAAATGTCCATGTTACGGCACTTGTCGGAGTCAACTAAGACTAGAGAGTCAAAGTGAGACCGACGTGGCACAAGATTCACAAGATAATCACTTCAATAAAACCAATTCGGCAAAAATTAATCCTACGGCTCGATATTCTTTTAACTAAATCCAAGCTTACCTTCACTCTTAATCCAACATCAACCAACAACAACTTCAGTTTTAACAACCTTAATATGCCGAGACCCTAGTGGTCTCGGTTTGGTTCTCGGCTTCAACACTAACAATACAACCACAACTTAACATTAACAATAACTTTCCTTATCATAAAAAAAAATATGTTGTTGAGACTCTAATAGTCCCAGCCTACCCTTCTCGTCACCAGTATGCATCAATCACATAACAACAACCAAAACTGCTTCCACAATCCTTTGCCGGGACCCTAAGGATCTCGGCCTAGCCTTCCTCGTCAACTACAGAAACCAAAAGGACTCTATACGGTCCAAACTCTCCTCGACCACAACCATAATACAACCAAAAAATCAAAACCAATCCGAGAATCCAAGTCCTAGCTCCCGGCTCAAACTAACTGTTATCAACACTTAACCAAACCCAGATACAAGAAAACAACATCAATAACAAGAACATCTCCAACACCGTGAGCTTAAGCTCACGGCTGCAATACCCGACACACAGAAACACGACACCAGGGGATACCAAACTCGTCATTTCCTATTTTTATTTAACAAAAATCATTAAAACTTCAAAACCCATTAGTTTTATACCAAAAATAATCAAAACCCACTAAATATAATCTGTGGCACACGGATTTTTACACGCGTCGAGGCACACACGGGAGCAACTCGATGATACTCACCTTTTTAGACCTTGAAACTCATGGATCTAACAAAATAACAAGAAATGGAGGTGGTTTGATTCTCGAATGATATAAATTCGTGGTGTTGTGGGTGGTTTAGAGGCGCGTGAAGTATACCAGGTGAAAGAGGAGGTGATGGTGTTCATTTAGGTGGTGGCGGTGTAGTTGTGGGAGGGGCGGTGGTGGCGCTATGGTGGTGGCAGCCGGCGGTGACAAAGAGAGGAGAGGTGATGTTATGGATGGTGATGATAAGAATATGTGATGGAGGGGGTTATGTTTAGGGTTAAATACCCGAAATTTATAAAATGATCCCTCACTTTTACATATTTACGAACCGGGTGCTAAATCAAGGTCTTGCGGTGCAATAATTATTTAACTCCCGCGAACGCATACTCTTAAATAATGAAAATGATAACAAACGTTGCCAACGTAAGTTTTTAATCACCACCGATCACATTAAACACGTTCTTCCATAAAATTTATAATAAATACGTTTATAAAATAAAACGTAACCATTTCTTATTAATTTCCGACTCTCATTTCCCGAGCCCATATTTGTTATCCAAAAATTCTCAGCACGTGTTTAAATAGGTTTTTCCATAAATATGTGACTATAAAACACTTCTAGTCGTTTCCGAGTAACAAATATATATTTTTCACGTATTATTAGGTTCCTAGTGCCAGAGTCGAAGTAGTGCCTAATTATCGTAACCAAACATATTTCACGACATTTAATTCCGTATAAGATATACCATATGAATTAAACTCAACAATAATCAATCACCAATTCTCGTAGTTTTTGAAAACCGTTTCAATAAATGTTATCGATTCGTTTTATTTATAATACGAAATTTTAAATCCGGTTTTCAAATTTACCAGTTGTCACAATCCCTTCGGTTCTGGCGGATCATAGGACGGTTTTCCTAACCTTAGCCACCTTATAACTTCATGACTATCCTATGTTGCCGTTTGACCAAATCATTGAAAATTCTCTCAAAGTGTTTATGATTAAGAAACACATTTTTGCTAACACTTTGAGGGTTTTAGGATTTTCAAATGCTCCCCCTTAGCATGTGCTCATAGGTTTTTGATAGAAATTTGCACATGTCGGGGTGAGTTTCACTTTTGAATTGATCCACTCTTAATAGACATATACCCTAGGGACACGTTTACGTTGCTTAGTTAAAGAGANTAGTAGGCTGTGGATCGAGCTGACAGTGGGTAAAAGACCCGACTTGATATCACAAATACTAACTAATACTAAACTACGTTCTTACTAATATAATAGATTCTATGAGCTACACGATGCTTAACAATACTTGGGGTGACCGAATCTTCAATAAGGAAAACGTATTCCTAACAATCTCCCCCTAAGGGAGGTCACCCCGGAAATTAAACACTAAATTCTAGCATCTAAATCTTCGTTGATAACTTTGTAGCTCGCAGTTGTTGATTCTTCATTGTCATGAACTTTGTGCTTTCAGCAGTGGACTCTAGATGACTTGTTTAATGTGTTGGATGATCTTTGGCGTTACTTCGTGTTCTTCATCCAAATGAGTATCTTCAAGTCATCTTTGAGTAGTAACGTCTCCATGTGATCTGAACGACTTTGCATTGGCATGCTCACACTTTCCAGGATCATGATCTTCTGCATCAGAGTTGTGGAAGCATAGTTGAAGCCCATTCAATGATCATGATGTTGTTGAGTCATTGAGGTTGAAGTGTGAACATGTGGTGATTGATCAGCATCATCGATGTCCGCCTTTCGCCAACTCCGTTGTCTCAAGTGGTAAAACGCCTTTCCACATGCTCATACATCTTTGTTGAGTGAATCTCCATGGTTGTAGAGATCTGAATGCTCCTTTTAGATGTTTGTATGAGCATGTGGAACTAAAGTGATGGTGGTGAAAGTGATAAGGTTGGCATGTTGAGCTGCATGAAAATTGGTTAGTAATAAACATACAAGCACTTATAGGTTCGGACTTCGAGATTGTCAACAGCATAGTGTGAAGACTTTCTCTAATCCTTACCAGGGCTGTTCCTCATCCGATACCCTCGAAAGAGCTTTCACTGACATACCGAAGTACACCGACGATTAGGTGAGTCGCTGGAGATCACCCCATGACTGTAGACCTTTTGGAACACCACCGCGAACACTATGCGTAATACACGAGAGATTACCGAAGTGACCTGCTGTCAGGGCTGTTTGATGTTGACCCTGGCAAGAGTCTCCACTCAATCACTGGGAAATACTTATGTATAATCCCTCATAAGTGTTCTTGGCATATTGCTAAGATCTGCGAAGGACTCAAAATATTACATCTGGTGTCCTTAATATTGAACAGCCAGTGTAGAAGGATTAAGTGTTCCTAAGAGATCTTTTGATGTATCTCGTGGCTCTAGACTCGATAAGTGCATTATTTGGTCGTCGGAGACTGGAGCAGTGTCTCCTGTTTCAATATCAACATAGCTCGTAATGAGCGGTTGATAGATTATGCAGGGTTCCCCGTGAGAATGAAACAAGCTCTTTTGAGAGAACTTGAGTGGTTAGGAGGTTTAGTGCAGTGCGTCACTGGGTCCATGACGTCTTGTCTTCAATACCGATGTTACCTTAGTAACAATCAGTAGCATATGAATTGAACCCGGTTCTGCCCTAAGATTGAATAATGGGAGGGCTATTTCTTTTCACCCTTTATCATCTCAGTTCTTTTTAATTCTTCAACCCCTTCTTTCTCCTTTCTCATTTATCTCCTTTTTTCATAATCATACCTAAAGACTTTCTAATACTATCTATTTGGTATTGTCCTTGGGTAGATCCCTTCGGTTCTGGCGGATCATAGGACGGTTTTCCTAACCTTAGCCACCTTATAACTTCATGACTATCCTATGTTGCCGTTTGACCAAATCATTGAAAATTCTCTCAAAGTGTTTATGATTAAGAAACACATTTTTGCTAACACTTTGAGGGTTTTAGGATTTTCAAATGCTCCCCCTTAGAATGTGCTCATAGGCTTTTGATAGAAATTTACACATGTCGGGGTGAGTTTCACTTTTGAATTGATCCACTCTTAATAGACATATACCCTAGGGACACGTTTACGTTGCTTAGTTAAAGGGATCCATTATCAGCTTTTAGGTGATAACTAGCCCTAATAACTACCTTGAAGTTGTTAACATTCCTTAAAAAAGGAAGTTAGACCCGTCAAAGTACACATCTAATAAGAGCTTCTCGAAACGGTACTTTCTACTTGGGTAAATCCTTTTGAATTCAAACGTTTGTGTTTCGTCAATTCATGAGTCAATTCTGAGCCGCGCTTAAATGAGATGCCAAATCTTTTTATTCACCACGAACCATTTTGCTCCCCCTCAATATGTGCATTGGTTCAATTTAAAAAAATTTAGCACATACGGGAGAGCGTACATTTAAGTCCAAAAGCATCACATTTTATATCAGATTTCATATTTAAATCACATTCTCTCCCCTGATCAAAAAATTTCAAATCATTTGAGATTTTGTGATCCCAATTGATTTAAATGAGTTTAGTAATATGGGAGAAAATGTGGTCAGATTTTAACATGTACTGATTTTGAGACACTTATTCACTGCTGTTGGTGCACAAAGTTTAGAAAGGTGCAGAAATTTTGAGCAAATACGCTCCCCCTCAATTAATGACCCGTTTTCTAATTAAAGAGCTGTAGTCATTAAGTTGAGCGGCAAGGTATTTGTGAAAATTTAAGTCCAATAGCCACCTTGTAAACCACAAAAACTCTCTTGAAGAATCATAAATGAGAGAGATTTTGGGATGAAAGAAAACTTCTCTTCTTTTACTAGAAATGATGCACTAAAACATACATTATTTCGATGATGCATGGATGTTGCATAATCCATGCCCGGATGAACTTCATCCGTTGTTAGGAACAACCGTCCTTTTGGCGACGTGTTTTCCTCATTCTGAAAATCGGGTTGCTATCTAAAGTAATAGCAAACCATAATTTTACGAACGGGTTACAGTCTGAAATAACTGCAAGCCATTTAGGCATGTTTTGAAAACATTTTGAACTTCTGTTCGAACTTCATTTAAAGACCCGTGTCATTATTGAATGACATTTCTAGGACCGTAAATGTTATCGATGCCAGAAGACATGTCTTAAAAAAACAAACTATTTTTGGTATTTTCTGTTTTTCTGATTTTTTTTTATGGTTTTTGAAGATTTTATATTTTTCTATTTAGAATTTTGTTGAAAAGAAAAAATATGTACAAAATGGAGTGCACGCTTGGTTTTAAAGAATGATCTAGCGATGCACTTTCCTTACATTGAATTCCAACGAGGATAGAAAATCGGTGTTTCATTTTGAAATGACACTCGTGGAATCCATGGAGATTTAAAACTCTTTTTCCGTTGAAAAGTTGATTGAGAAACCCGGTGTTTCTCTCAAAGTTTTAAAATCTGAAAAAGAAGATTTCCCTCTAAAGTTGAACCACATGGGTTCTTTTTGAAGATTTGTTTTTGTGATAAATGGATATCTTCCGGCATTAGAGATGTTGAAAGCAGAATCATTCTTATAATGCATCGAAAGCATTTTAGATTTTGAAAATTTGAAAGAATTTGAGCGACTTCGCTTTGGTCTCCACCATTGCTTTACCGGTGTAAAACGAGAGTGTAGAGTTTGAGAAACATGTTTCACATCATTTAAATCTAGTTTCAAGTATGGCCTTTTGACACATTTAATCCTCCTCAAAGTATGTTTCATAATAACCATTTTGATAATAGTTGAAATTTTTTGACGAAACATATCTTGACTTTAAATGACATGTACATGCTCACAGAAAAAATGCATCAGGTAGACACAAGCATACATACGAATCAACACCTCATTCTAAATCAACCAAAGTGAACTCTTATACATACGAATCAACACCTCATTCTAAATCAACCAAAGTGCACAGAGTTCACAAATAAACACACATGATCACAGATAAATTCATTCTTTCACTCGAAATTTTTCGACTCTTATCATGGTTTAGGATTATGATTTTGTAACTTTGCACGCATGCAAGCATCATAATGCATGAATATTGTTCAGCAAAACGACCTAGTAATAGCAGCAAAGAAGATCGACATTTTAAGCTCTAAATCTCATGATCTCAACCTATGTTGTTTCTAATCAAGCAAGCACTTAAACAAGCATTCATTAGTGTTCTCTAAGTCGATATGAACTAATTAATTAGATTAAAACACATCAAAGAGAAATGCTCCAATCGATAATTACATAAACCTTAGTCTCTGATTATGCCTTTTTGATCGTTGAGCTCATTTAAAACATTTTTGTAATAATTAATCAACAACCAATTAGAAATCCATAATCGTGGAAAATAATCAAGGATCAAAAATCATTAGTCTGTATTGTTGAGGTTTTTCATGAAGAATTATGATAAGGTGTGCCAACTTCATGATGTTGTGAAAATTTTATCCCCTTCAAAACATGTTCCATTTTGACGGTGCAGAGCAATATTTGTTTTAATGGAGGAACATAGTTTCGAAGATAAGAAGTTTGCACACGGAGAAAGAAGATTTTTTTTGTATTTTTTGAAAAATTTGTTATATGTTTTATTTTATTTTTTTTTTGAAACAGATATTTGAAAAAAATAAAATTATGGTTTAAGATATGTGCAAGATATATTATTCAATTTAAGAAGATGATGACGTGAATACCAAAGTGAGAATATTGTTCAGCACGTTGTAGAAGTCTGTAGTCAACATCTCTTAAACTTTCACCACCAAAGCTTTCGAGGCTCACGAATAACCGTCTGAACTTGTGGTTGCCATGATGTGATCTTAAACAAGATTTTACAACTCTTGTGACTTAAACCGAGAGATCGATTCTCTCCCGGGATTTTACTAAAGTCAACAAAAGAAACCGAAAGATGTAATATGTGAGTTAGACTTAGAGTGAGATCTTGGATAAGTCACAATTAGCACTAGGTGTCAAGTCGCGACAAGTCAAGTTACAATAGATCCGATCGTAATAAGTCAAGTCGTAAAGATTAACTCACAACGTCAAATTACAATCAGACTAATCGAAACGACTTAAGTCACAACAATTCACCAAACGCAAGTAGTTAACAAATCACTGGAATCTCACAACTGAGTTAATCGCTAGACACCACCAAATCGCTGAATTTTAGCCTCCTCATTATGAAGCTTTGGTAGCTTCTCCCCAAACCGACAATCACCTACATGAGACCACTTGCCCCAAGTCGTTGAAGTTATGCAAAAAGTCTCATTGTATGAAGCTCAGAACCTCGAAGAAAGTGATAACACCAAAGTAGTAACTGTTAGTGGATAATTAGGCCCAAGCCCGGATTGCGGGTATTGGGTATTAGGGTTTCACTATTATATATAGTGGTTATTAATAAAGTTATACCTACAGGTTTTCATTGTCTAACATGGTATCAGAGCCAGGTTACGATCCTAAATATCTAACCCTAAATCTAAAATCTTCCGCCGCCGCCTCCGGTCGCCGGAGGTTCGGAGGGCTCCCTTTAAACATTAGTCGATGTCATCTTTTTCAGAAAATAAATCCTTGTGTGCCGCTTAGCTCAAAGCTAGCAAAAAAAGTACGAAACTTAACATCCAATATTCGGTCCACTTTGGTGGCTGCAAGGTTGACGCAAGCAAAGAAATTAAACATACACTTGGTTCCTGTTGGTTTGAAAGAAGCAAGAGACGAGAAGTATAATTTATTCTCATTGTTTTGAGAATAATATATACATATATATAAGGGTGTAGGATATTTATTCAATTTGGCTAATAAGGGACCAAGTTGTGATTCGAAGTTCGCAAGGAAGACCGCACTGTGTTTGGTTATTTGGATTTTTTTTTCTGTTTTCTTTTAAGAAAATAAAAAAATTTATTTAATTGTTTGTTTTTTGTTTTTTATGTCGAATCCAGGGTATAAATTCCCGAGACGACTTTTGTTGGTGTCGAATCCAGGGTATCAATTCCCGAGACGATGTTTGTTGGTGTCGAATCCAGGGTATAAATTCCCGAGACGACTTTTGTTGGTGTCGAATCCAGGGTATCAATTCCCGAGACGACTTTTGTTGGTGTCATATTTGCTTTCTTAGTTTATTTTGGTTTATTGTTTTAATTTGCTTTCTTAGTTTAATACTCCAGTTTGAGCTTTCGCGATTTCGCCGCTCGAACTGCGGAGGAGTGTTAGTGGATAATTAGGCCCAAGCCCGGATTGTGGGTATTGGGTATTAGGGTTTCACTATTATATATAGTGGTTATTAATAAAGTTATACCTACGGGTTTTCATTGTCTAACAGTAACAGGGTGAAACACGGATTATCTCAGCGGTTATCAATCCCGAAATATATGATTAAGATCGATCACATGACCCTGTTGTGCGTTGCCAATGTACACACTACTCTGCGGTTTTGAGCAGTCGTTCATTCGGGGGAACAAGATATCAACATCTTCATTTTACCAAACGCTTTCCAGTTATCTTACACATAAAAGCTCAATCCATATTGTACACATGTACCCAACACAAGAAGAAACGATGACACCAAAGTAACAGGCTGAAGCACTGATCATCTCTGCGGATATCAACTCCGGAATAAGTGTTTAAGACCGATCACGTGAACCTGTTGTCCATCCTTGATGTACACATATCTCTTCCCATGATGGTTGCGATCTCATCGGAATCAGCATAACAATGTGTACATGAAGCATTAACCAGAAGCACTTTACCATAAATCATATCGGCACGCATGAAGATGTCAATAGGCAATATCATCTCACTCTCCAAATATTCTTCTCACGTTTCTTCCCACTGAAGGCTGAAGTAATACATGCCACAAGTTATCAAGAGACCACTTCCCCTACGTTGTTAGAATGATACACCAAACGCCACGAGTTAAGACACTGATTATCTCAGCGGTTATGACATTTGTCTTCCCGGCATAACTTCAATTAAGACGAAGTATTAAGTTCATCATGTGTACTCGTTATGCATTCAGATGTATGTCTCCTTCCCCCTTTCTGGTTTTGATACCTCAGAATCAGCAACACATTTTACGCACATTAACTTGAAATTTTGTAAGAAGAACATCATTTGCTCAGATGCATCATGTGAGAATCAATTGCTTCAAAAGCTCTCTAATGACTATCATTATCAACCCTTATATTCAGTCGGCTATTGCTATGACCACTTTGTGAGGTAAGCCGATATTCCCAACTTGAAAATGAAGTAGAATTCCCCATTCTTGTGACTTAAGCTTGCACTAATGTGTGACAAAGAGCGGTGTAGAGAGTTCATGCAACATCGAATCCCTAAGTATTCTATGCTCTTCAACCAACCAACCATCAAGTATAAGATGTACATCACCTCTTGATTACCGACAACTTCTTGTGAGTTGTGACACTCCTTAAAGTGATAGTTATTTTTGTGATAATAAAAATAAAGATTCGCCAAAATAACTAGATATCCAAGTCTTCGTCATTGCAATGGTAAAAGCTCGAGCAAGGATCTCGAAGAATCTTCATCCAACCAACCCCGACTCCAAGATAGAATAAGATCACGCCATTGTGAAAGTCAACTTCAATCTCAAATATAGGATACCAAATAAACTTCGTGATCACATGACATTTCATGTCCAAATTCTTAGCCGACATTTTCCTTTATGATATTTTGGTTGGTTTACAAAGTGCACATTGGAAGGAACAACAATCCGTGAAGAAGGGGATTCTTCAGAGTCCGGTTTTGGGAAAGGGATGCCAGCTAACGGATCATTATTCATGTGTGTACCTTCAATATCATGAGAGTCATCATCAACACCATGAGGAATAATTAGAGATTGGGTTACTTGAGTAGTCTGAGTAATACTTCTAGGTGGTGCATCTTGATCAATGGAGATTGACGAAGGTGAACCAGTTGAGTCAGCAGGAACCGGAGCAAGTGCTTCAGTAACTAGACGATCAACATTCGTTGAAGCTTGGAAGTATTCATCAAACATAAATTCCAGTCATCCTTAGCAAATGTAACACTAGGTGTTGGAGGAGAGTCGTATAACCATTCTTCAACATCCATCAACATGAATCTCACAACAATGATGTAATCCTCAAAAATTGCAAACAAGGTTGCCATTTTTGATTGAGCAAGTGAATACGAATTCGATCAAAGATAAGAGATCCACTTGATGACTGAATGAACATGGAGAGAGCATGACGCAAGTTGATGAGAATGGTCAAAACCAAGAAGATTTCACTTCTTCCAAAGATAAAGCGCACTGAATCGTACACCTTTCCATTCATTGATGAGCGAGGCCTGAAGTGTTGTCAGCAGACGCCATAATGTTGACAATGAGGACCGAGGCTTGAACTGAGGTGTTCAAACGTCATAATGATGAAGAGCGAGGCCTGAACTGATGTGAACAGACGTCATAGTACACATACATCAACATTGACATTCCAGACCTCCTGAAGCCAGAGACATGCTTGCTTTAGGCCTCCAAATTTTGAGTCTTCTCATGTAGTGAATGATTGATGTACCTGCAACTGAGTAAGGACTACCTGCACTAACATCACAGACTTGATTGCATATATATGGGTTAGTGACAACACTATCCATACCCTTGGGGGTTTCACGGCCAACCATGGCATTGCCATCAGTAAGTACCTTTCCAGTAGGTATCCACTTAAGTCCAATGTACTTAAAAGTTCTACTAGTTGGGATCCACTTATGGCAAGGTCTAGGATTACTAAGCTTCTTATGCATAGTGGAAGGCTTATCGATATTCCTAGTCTCCAAAGATTTAGCAGTTTGTATCCACCTAGGAGAGATTTTAGGTTTGTTTTGCTTCTTATGCATTGAGGATGACTTACTGTAAATCCTAGACTTAACAGGTTGAACCTTAGCAGTGTTCCTCAATAACTTAGGAGGGATCATAAGAGGTTGTGAACCTAAGATTCCATCCTTATGAAGTAGTGCCCTTTTCCTAGCCTTCTCTAGATCATAGTTCTTGTACAAGTCATTTATGTCATAAGTGTTTTGAACCTTAATGCTAGGTTTCGACACTGTTTTCGAACTAATCCTAGAGGAGCTGGGTGTAGGAGTAACTACTTGTTGAGGCTTAACGAAACTAGAAGCAATTATCCTAGGCGAATGATGTGGAGTGACTGGTTTTGTCAAAACTTGTTCCGCATCAACTTGGGAGGAAAACCGTATTTTTGAAAGTTTTGGTCGTTCAGATCTAAACGCAGTCGGTTGTCTAACAACCGATTGGTTTCTATTCGATTGTAAAACTGGTTTCCCCAAGATTGATGGTTTTGCAAACTTAGTGTTCACACTATTCCCTGTTGCTTTTCTTAGCTCGTTCTTTAATGCTGTTATTGTGAAACCATTTTCCTGGAGTTGAGCTTTGAATTCATCATTTTTGGCAGTCAAAGAGGTTGTTTGTTCTATCAACTTAGTTCTCGTTTCTTTGATTGACTCATTCAGGTTTTTACAAAGCTTTTTCAAAGACTCATTTTCCAAAAGTAATTCAACCACTTTTTGTTCAAAATTTCTAGTTGCAAAAACATCACTGTCATCTCAGTAATACGTTTTTTCAGGTTGTTGATTGTCAAGTCCTTGGTTTCTAGCTGAGCTTTCAAATCATTAATTATAAAGAATTCACGGAAATCAGGAAGTTTCGGATTTTTACATGGTTGGTTAGTTTGAAAACTTTCTTCCTTTTGTTGCATTGCGATTTCAAGTGAAATACAATGTTTTTCAAGTTGTAGAAATCAGTTTGAAAGTTCATTAAAAACTTCTTTATCAACCATAGTATTTGATTTGAAAGTCTCAGCCGTAAGCAAAGAACTTGACACATCATCATGTCCAACATACTGATCACTTTCGCCCCCTTTATGATTCATATTTGTTGAATCAGAAATGATATTGCTATCAGTCTTTTCCAACAAATATGTGTCATAAGTGGGTTTAATTTGATCAGTATGTTGTCGTTCATTAGAAAGCACATCATGTTGATCAGTGACATGTACCTCAGCAGATGAAACTTGGGCATTTTCTGATCTGTGTAGAATATCAATGCCATGAGTAGTATGAGTCCAAGAGCTGTCGTTTGTATCATGCTTATCAACCGTAGTGTCACTGCATTGTTGATTCAGCTCCCTTTCATTAATGAACTCCTTGACATTACCCATGAGAATGAGTAGTGTATCTCTGAACGTGTCAACCTCGATTCCCGTGTGATCAACAAAACACTGTTTCGTCATCTGACTATCGTAGTCATAATCCATATTGAATTTTGAATCGATGAACACTTGGAGTTGTTTGTTGATCACACAAAGGGCAACCATGGATCCAATATTGGAAGATTCCCCTTGATCAAGTTGTTGCTGTAATTGATCTAAGTTAAGAATCATCGTGTCTGTGAAAGTCTGAACATCTTGACCAAAGAGTGCTGCAAATGCATGTTCGAATCCCATTTTGAATCCAGTTCCCTCTAAAATTACCGAGAGGTGTGAATGAAGTTGTCGAAAACATTCTATGCAACTTTCATTTGCATCATGAAGCACTTGTTGTAGCTGAAGCAACTTTCTGTCATGTGAATTAGAGCACAAAGGTTCCATTGTAGTAGATTCAGATTCAAAACCGGTAGTCTATTGTACTTTGTTGGAAATCATATGTTCATCGTTCATGTCGTACAACTTGAGGATCTCAGATATGACTGAATCCAACGAATTAGACATGATATGAACGTGCTCTTCTGTTTCATTATCCACCTCTACTACTTTCACATTTCCCATATGACCACCTACAAATGTAAGTCCCTAACATTAACAACAAATACACCTTTTAATAAATTAAAAAAAACTAAAAATCAAAAAACACTGTTCAAGTAAATAGGAAAATGCACTGTGTCTTACCGTATTCAAAGGCACGGACGATCGATGTAATCTCGGAACTATAGGTTAATTAGTATTGTATCTGACTCGGGTTAATTTGGTAAAGAGTTGGCGGCAACAATGAGGGTTGTATCTGGGTTAAAGGGGTATATTAGTCATTTCATGCGATAATACCCTTGACTAACGGAAAAACTAACGGAAGTTAGCAAAAAAGCGCTCTCGGTGGCTTTTTTGCACTTTTACGTAACTTTAGTGGTTTTTTTGCGCTACTTTTCATCTCGGTCCCATTTCTGCGATTTCGTGAAAGTTTAGGGACCATTTTTGCATTTTACCCTTACTTGAATAAATCATCTCAAATGTCACATATATTATATATTTATGTGGCCAAAGGACGAACAATAGTTACTCTCAAAAAACATTCGTGTGACTATAAAGTGTTTACAGTCACTGATAATGACTAAACCAACAAAACTTGTGCCTAATTTGTCACACATATTCGGGGTTTTGGTCACTCTTTTTCGATGGAAAAGGCCACGAACTCAACAATGTGACCATATGCCACCTACGGTGGCGGGACCTTTGGTGACACACAAAGAAAAAAACGTATGTGACTATATGCATATCGTCACATATTTTTGGCGTGACCAATACAACTTTTTGTACCAGTGTAATGGAAAGGTAACATACGTCCGTAGTGATTTATTATTTAATTTACAATATGATGGGGAAATTTACAAGTTCTTACATGGGTAAGGCTGTCTACATGCATGTTCTCTGCTCAAGTTTGATCCAAATGTGATGATATAATTCTATTTCCATATTTGTCTTCTTCAATAGTTAATTTATCCTAATGATTCCTTTATAAAATCAATAAGAAGTGTATGCTTGAAAATTCCAGTGAAGATACGCCCCCCCCCCCCCTTTGAGATGAAGGTTTAGGGGTGGGGTCATGTGACTTTTCCATTAATTGAAAGAAAAGTTAGGAGATTGTAGTACTTGTTTCTGTTTGGTATATTTGAGTTTTTTTGGAATAAATTGTGCAGATTCTTGATTCATCTGCGGAGCTAATCTCACATCAGACTTCTCCACTTGCTAACTTAAAGATCTTGTGGATACTCCCAAGAGATGCATCATTTTCGGTGGTGCACCCGGAAGTTACTATGCCTACCACAGCCAGAAGCTATTTAATAAATAGTTCTCCAAATGCCACATTAACAGAGGTATATACACCATGAAAGTATATTCTTATCTTGCTATGCATTATACTTCCTGCCGTTAGTAATAAAGAAGATTATGGCAAGTAATTGGCTACTTGACTAGGCCTTTCATAGACAGCCAAATCAGGGTTCAACACATTTGTGCAAAATATTTAATAATTTATTGGTTTTTGTAAACATTCATTCTTACTGAGTTTGTTTAGTAAGGCACTGTTTACAATTGTTTCTTCCGTTTATATTTTTCATTTATTGTCAAATAAAAGATGTCACTGCTCTATGTGGTACTAGTTACATCTGTATTAGAGATGACACTTGATTTGGAAATTTATGACTTATAAATGGAGAGTGTACCCTCATAATTTATATGTATATCTATCATACTGTAACACCCCCCAAAATTTAACCATGACAGCGGAAGACTTTTTAAAATAACAGCGGAAGACTTTAATTTAACAGCGGAAAACTTTTGGGTGTTACTTCGAGGATCTTTTCATAATCACAGAAACAACACAAAGTGATGTTTAAAAGTTTACTTTATTTCAAAATACCAAATTATTAAGATGTTCACAATTTCAATAACACATTTATTTAATATAAAAACAAGGTCTTTGTTTAAGTCCATATGCCCACTCCGTGCCTTCATAATTCTTCTTGTTTATTTCCTGAGATAAACATGCTAAAAGTCAACATAAAGTTGAGTGATATTCATAGATTTGAAAGTTAAATAGTTGAACACAAGATATAATCATTTATTGCATATGTATGCAATCAAACAAGTTGAAAAGAATTCACAAATACCCGTTATTGCATTAAGCTCATGACACACAACGATTTGACAGCCAATCATATTTAATAATATGACGCAATATAATAACATGCCCCCAAGATAGGTTTTTGCCAGTAACCTATGTATCAAAATAATGTGCGTTTGGTTGTTATCTCCAACTTCCGAACGGGGATTGTCAGCCCCAAATAGATCTATTCACAGTTATTTACGTTCACTCATCAAGTGATTAAGGTTCATGATCGAGGGTCTTTTGGCAATAGCTACTTAAGCAATAATAACGGTCAGCCGGTATATCAATACCAAAATAAAAGACTTGTGTTCGGTTTTTAAGCATGTATCCCCCCACATAAAACAGTTAAAAAGTGGGCTATGAACTCACCTCAGTAGTACAGTTGTATCGTAATCTCAACAAAGCAAGGAAACGGCTTCACACACAACCTAAAAGATAATGCAAGTTTTAGTTGATAGTCTACGTCCGGTTTTATCGCGAATAGTAGTTATTACGAACAAAACTCGTGTTTGTTTAAATGCTTAAAGTTCAAAAACAAAGTTATATATAAATATAACTTGTAGGTATATTGATCGATGATTGACGGAAAGTCATCCATGTGAATATTTCACGAATAAGAAAATATAGTACGTTTCGTTATATATCGTTAATATTAATTATATAACGTATATATAAAACTTATCCCGTTATTTAATCCGAATACACGTTCTTCCATTTAATCATTAATATTATTTTTATAAAATAATATTTACAGAAAATCCTTTAAGTTTCCAGAATTTGCATTTATAACCTTAACGAATATAAATTTTTACCGTTAGTCCAAAGTTAACGATCGTTTCATTTTTAGTCCAAATAATATCAATATTTACATTTTTCAACTCCAATTATCATTATTTATAGTTTAGAACATAAATTTCCAGAATTTACAGTTTCTACCACAAGTTTGCAATTTTTACATTTTTAGTCCCCGGTTAAGAATATTTTGCAAAGTTAGTCCAAAATTCACCAAATTCGAAACTTAACTTTTTGACATGCTAAATAAGCTCAGGGTATTTGAAATAACTTATTACAACTGTTTAATAGCTTAAAAAGAGCTTATTTCTCTTATTGGGCTTTAACGAATTACATTTAAGGCCCAATAACGATTTAAGGTCCAATGGGCTTACGATGGTTTTGGGCCTTGACTTGGACTCATATTAGGAGTGTAAAAACATTAGACTTGGGCTCTCAGGCCCAGTATAACGATTGGGCTTAATGGGCTTATAGGCCCATCGTTATATTAATAAGTTTTATAAAAATTGGTTTTTGTCGAATCAAAATAGGTCGAGCAAAGGGTTTAAACGAGTTCAATGGGTTGAATAAAAAGTGGTTTCTAATTGTTTACCAAGTCAATAATGGGGTCGAACCATAAAAACAACATTTCGTGTGTCTAGATTTGATTTAACGAGGCCAAAGTTAATGTCTCACACTCACTTCTAAAAACAGTTTCAATGTCAAAAATATTCTAAGTCTTTCGAATGGGTCATGGCAACATGTTAACGTGCCATTTTTGATATGTAAACGTTATTATTCATTTCGAAACTTGATCATTCTCGTTAGACAACATGTCAAATATTATATATGTCGAATAAAAAGAGGGTGTCGTGTTTTTAGAATTTGAGATAAATAGAAAAAGTAAACGTATGAAAACAAATATAATGAAATGAAAATAAGAAAAGTATGTCGAGTGACTTACTTCACCTTAAAAGATGGGGTGTAGGTTCGATATAGGTTCGAATTAAGACTGAGGATCAAGGTACAATGGTTCACGTCCTAGTAATGGTTGGAGATGAGTAAAACTTGGCCTCCTTGGATCACTTGATCAACTCGTATAGTAGGCAAAGGTTCGTCCCACTTCTTCACGTAAAATTTTATTGTGGACGTTTTGTGTGTGTGAGATTACCTCAGGTTGCATGGGAAGTTATAAGGACTCATAAGGGGTCTAAGACAAGGGAGAAAAGCCAAATGACTTGTGTGTTGGCTCGTTGGAAGAGGGGTGGCACCAACATCTTCACCAATCGAATGCATGCAACAATAGGAATGTGTAAGTTGGATTTCCTGTTCATTTCTGACTTCCACTGTGTATTCTTGTCAGATTATAAACTATTGGCGAGCTTGGGTGGTTACAAGGAATGTTTTGCCACGTTTTTTGGTCTTTGTGTTCACATGGTTTTGGCATATCACTTTGGGCAGATTTGAGTGGGTAAATGGGTGAGATATTGAACGAGATTTGTCACATTTGAAAGTTAGCTAGGTCGTGATTTGAATCATGTATAAATATGTATATGTTGTGTGTCAAAATCGAAAGAAAATGAGGTGTTTTGGAGGGTGGTCGCGAGCAGGAACAAAGAAAAGTGGACTTGGGCTCTCAGGCCCTGTATAACGATTGGGCTTAATGGGCTTATAGGCCCATCGTTATATTAATAAGTTTTATAAAAATTGGTTTTTGTCGAATCAAAATAGGTCGAGCAAAGGGTTTAAACGGGTTCAATGGGTTGAATAAAAAGTGGTTTCTAATTGTTTACCAAGTCAATAATGGGGTCGAACCATAAAAACAACATGTCGTGTGTCTAGATTTGATTTAACGAGGCCAAAGTTAATGTCTCAAACTCACTTCTAAAAACAGTTTCAATGTCAAAAATTTTACGTTTCGTCATCTGACTATCGTAGTCATAATCCATATTGAATTTTGAATCGATGAACACTTGGAGTTGTTTGTTGATCACACAAAGGGCAACCATGGAAACAATATTGGAAGATTCCCCTTGATCAAGTTGTTGCTGTAATGGATCTAAGTTAAGAATCATCGTGTCTGTGAAAGTCTGAGCATCTTGACCAAAGAGCGCTGCAAATGCATGTTCGAATCCCATTTTGAATCCAGTTCCCTCTAAAATTACCGAGAGGTGTGAATGAAGTTGTCGAAAACATTCTATGCAACTTTCATTTGCATCATGAAGCACTTGTTGTAGCTGAAGCAACTTTCTGTCATGTGAATTAGAGCACAAAGGTTCCATTGTAGTAGATTCAGATTCAAAACCGGTAGTCTATTGTACTTTGTTGGAAATCATATGTTCATCGTTCATGTCGTACAACTTGAGGATCTCAGATATGACTGAATCCAAAGAATTAGACATGATATGAACGTGCACGGGATTTTACAATTCTATGATTTAAACCGAGAAATAGATTCTTTCGCGGGATTTTACAAAATCAAGAAAAAACCGTGAAACAATGAGAAACTGGTGGATCGGTAAATGATTAGATGATTGCTTGATGAACGTGGTGGTTGTATGATTGAAATCCGAACAAACCCCGTAGATATCCAACAAGCCCGAAAATAACTCAACCCAAAATAAATCTCAATCTCGGAATCTTGAAGCTTAATTGAAACCGTGATTCAAAATTATATCCCGAAAATATAACTTAACAAACCCCTCGGCTTAAACTAAAAAATTAGCCCCCTTGTTATGTGTCCAAAAATCCGTGAAATGATAATTGATATGTGTAATGGCAACCGTTGGATCGGTACACTGATTGGTGATTGTAAGCTAAACGAATAAACCCGAAAATGTATCTTAACCCAACATGTCTCTCAATCTCGGATTTATGAAGCACACTCAAGACCGATGTCCAAAATTATAACAAAAGATTTAGTATTAAACTAAATCTTGTGACACAAAAGAATCACAAAAAATTTAGTGTTAACACTTCGGAACAAGTGGAATTATAGCAGCCAAATAAGCGACCCTTGTTTAAACACAATCCACTCAGCCCACACAGCCCAAACGAGATTATCACCAAAACCCGTAGCCCAACAAAGAAAAATCAGGAACACCACTCAAAGCCCACGTCCAATAACCCCTTACCCTAATAATTGGGTATATAAACTCACTAATCTCTCTTTGTCCAAATTAATCTCTCATTTGTCTAACCCTAATAACGCCTCTTAAAAAAACGCAGTCACTCTTTCTTCTTCAATCTGTACGCAACCACAACCAAATGTGAAGAAACATATTAGTCTTTCCTTTTGTTTTCTTTTCTGCTCGAGCAAAGCCACAACACAAAGCTACTATCGCTTCAAGTTCTCATAAGATATCAAAGGTAGGTTACTATTATTTGTTTTCAGTTTGTGTTTAACCGAAATGAAGAAAGAATGAAACACAATTGTTTTTGTTCTTTTCTTTAAATTTTCGGATATTGAAACAAGAGGTTTAACTTCTTAAACAGATCGATGATGGACAATTCTCTTGTGGTTGAGTTCTTTTGAACGAATGCTTGCTCGTAAAGAGAGGTCTGAGATCTTGTATATTTTATTTTTCGTTGTTGTTTATTAACGAATGACAAAGGAGATAAAACAAACTTGTTTTAATCTTACTTTTGTTTTCGAATATTAAAGAGAGACAAGTGAGGCTTGGTTACAGATCCGTGATGGTTTAATCATTTATGGTTTTATCCTTGGCCGAATCTTGGAAACAACAAGAGAGAAATCTGAGGTCTTGCACTTTTAGTTTGTTTCTTTCTTTATTGTTTAGTCGAACCAGTCTTGAATCGAATGAAAGGGAGGTTGAAACAACTTGTTTTGATCTTATCTTAATTAATTCGGATATAAACAAGTTACGGATCTATGATGTATGTTCAGTTCGTGTGATTAAGATCCTTTAAGGTCTGTTATCATTGTTGTACCACATGACAATATAGACTATCGAATGAAAGGGAGGTTGAAACAACTTGTTTTGATCTTATCTTAATTAATTCGGATATAAACAAGTTACGGATCTATGATGTATGTTCAGTTCGTGTGATTAAGATCCTTTAAGGTCTGTTATCATTGTTGTACCACATGACAATATAGACTGAGATCTTGTATGCTTGTTTCCCTTTAATGCAAAACTAATCGCTACTTTTGATGCTTGAACTAACCGCCAGTAAACTAAACGCTGGAAAAACTAATCGCTACAAAGAAGAAATTTGGGCAGCGTTTAGTTTAGATAGAGCACAATTAAAAAGGTAATCGCTATACTTAAAAAAGTAATCGCTATTGTGAGATAAACGCTAGATTTAGAGAAAACCGCTACCACAGAAATACAAACTAGTTGCTATCTTGTCAGTTGTCTTTTTCCCTTTTGACAAATGTACCTAATCGCTAGTAAGAAAAGAGGTACTCGCTAGAAAGAAGAAGAAAATAGCAGAAACGAAAAAAAAACAAACCAAGACTTTCAAATCTTTTGAAAACCACAACTATTTGCAAACAAATATTTGTTTAGACAAAAAGTTTTTCTTTCGTACCAGTTTTAGCAAAAGTGTAGAAAGCAAATGAAGTAAGAGTGAAATTTTATAAAAACCAAGTTGAACCAAGATAAAACACAAGAAGAACCAATTCGACCCAATAACCACAAGAACCAATCTAAACAAAAACGAGCACACGCAATCCCAAGAGTGTAACCTTGGCTCTTGATACCAATTGTAAGATACTAAAAATTATAACTTGTATGGTCTTTGTAGTATGGATCGAATTAAAGAAGAAGAGAAGAGAATAAGAAGAAGAAGTTTAGAGAGAGAAAGAGAGAGAGTTGGGAGACTTCTAGAGAGAGAAAGTGAAATGTATTAGATTAAAGTGTGTGAAGTTCCAACCCTCTCCACAAGTGGAGAGGGGTATTTATACTTACAACTAAACGCCTCTAGTAGGCTGTGGATGGAGCTGACAGTGGGTAAAAGACCCGACTCGATACCAAAGATACTAACTAATACTAAACTACGTTCTTACTAATATAATAGATTCTACGAGCTACACGATGCTTAACAAAACTTGGGGTGACTAAATCTTGAATAAGAAAAACGTATTCCTAACACTACTCACGTACGGCGCCTATAGTTCCTCATAAAGACCAAATCAATTGAATAAACAAACTCAAAATTCATTCTTACTAGTAAGAATAAGAAATGTAATGCTCGCCGCGTTGCGGCGGGGCTTTTTTTTGCCTGATAAATTTTTCGTAACGATTAAGGCAGTTATTATAGGTTTTATGTAGTGGTTTTTTGTTGTTGTATTATTTTTGTGGTCAACTGTGTTTATCAAAGTTTATGTATTTCAATGTATTTCATTGCAGAGTTGACTGCTTAATAGTAAGTTTGACATTTATAACTCTGAAATAATGCAGTTGATTTATCATGTCAAACAGTAGTGGTTTGCAATCTGGGAACTAAGTCTGTGTTTAGTGTTTTTTTTGGGAAGGGTAATAGTATTTTTTTTTTAGTTGTTGGTTTTGGCTGGCCTATTTAAGGGGTTTTGACTTTGCTTTTATTTACCATTTCTTTGCTTTAGTTAAATTATTGTGAGTGTAATGGATTGTTTGGTTAGACTTTTAGAGCTTGCTTATTCAGCCCGTTCTGTTGTTGATATTATGCGTTTGGGTTTTGAGAGAGAAGTTCAGGACGAGCGAGGTTGGTTTTCTTTTTTGTATGGGTGGTGTGTGCATGTTGCTGATCGGGTGGCTTACTTAAATGCTATTATCCAAGAATTGGAGTTTTGTAGTAGTGATATGTCTGTTGCTCAGCTAGTGGTGGAGTTAAGAAGTGGCGACTCTTTGGTGTTTTCTGATTCTGTTATGTATTTTAAGGCTATTCGTGATTTCGAGGCGGAAAAGTTAGTGAATATGAAGCTTTTCTTACAAG
>LBNU01007802.1:166119-178399 GCA_014162995.1 Artemisia annua
CTCCCCCTCAATAATGAGGATTACATTACATTATATAGTCTAACAAGTCTAGGGCTTTGGATATTACATGTATGGCCCTTAGACTTCTTTCTATTTGAACTAATGGACTAATAACTTTTGAAACGCTTTCTAACGCAACCTATTACATGATTTTAGACTTTAATGACCGACACTTTATATTATAAAAATACAAAGCTAACAATCTCCCCCTAGGTGTTGGTCATTGAAGGTTGCGTGACGTCTTCATCTTTGTCTTTAAACTTTAACATTCTTTGCTCTTGACGTCTTTAGAAAACATTTGATAAGTCATTGTTCAATGTTCATCGTTCTTTGTTCCTTCATGCTTTGTGATCTTTGTTACATGATTTTTCTTTGTTCTTTGTTGTTGTGGTTGTTCATCTGCTTTTTGTCACAGCTTCGTCTTCGTAGGTTGATCGCCTTTCCAACATGCTCATACGTCTTTAGTCTTTGCCATACGTACATTTGTTGTCGCGGTTCTTTCACTTTGATCTTTGTCACTTAACTTTGTAGATTCTTCTTTTTGGCGTAGAATCTTTCTTTGACTGTTGCTTTCCTTTGATCTTAGTGAGAACTTTCCTTTGACTTTGAGATGTATGTATGAGCATGTGGAAACTAGTGTGGTGGTTGTACCTGCATAAAACAGTTAGCAATAAAACATCCGGTACTTACAGGTTCGGAATTAGAGATTGAGTTTTGTAGTAGTGATATATCTGTTGCTCAGCTAGTGGTGGAGTTAAGAAGTGGCGACTCTTTGGTGTTTTCTGATTCTGTTATGTATTTTAAGGCTATTCGTGATTTCGAGGCGGAAAAGTTAGTGAATATGAAGCTTTTCTTACAAGTATCCGCAGCGCATCTTGGTCGTCGTATGCAGTTTCTTGCTAGGTTTAATGCTATGTAATAGTTGTTATGTCATTCAGTGTTTGTGTTTAAGTAGGTACCTTTAGGTTCACTGGTTCATGTGCCGATGTATATTGTTTTCTGGCTTTTGTTCTATGTTGTAGTTGTTTATCAGTTTGGAATTAATTAAGTTAATTTTTTTTTGTTGTTTATGTTTTAGTTGTTAAGTTATTTATGTATTTTTTATAGAATTTTTTCTTTTAGTGGCTGGTTTGTTATTGTTCGGTTTGTTTTTATTTTTATTTTAAGGCATTTCTTTGTTTGTTGCGTATTTGTATTGTGTTTTTAGTTGTTCATTACAGAATTAGTACTTGTTCACCTGTGACGATTTCGAGTACTGTCAGTTCGTGGGGATGATCGCCTTCCTTACCTGAAGTTTTTTCTTGGAAGTTTCGATTTTGTTGAGTTCGACAATGGTTGCGATGGTACTGCTCAGTTGTATTGTTTAAGGTGTTTGTTGCGGTAAATGGTAGAATATTCATATTGACCTCTGAAAGAAGTAGAACTTAAAACAAAATTACTTTGATTCAACCATTTTTTTGTCGACTTGACTACTTCAATTGTATATTTTGAATACCAACTAATCAAATTATATTCATTGTTATTTTTATCTTTTTTTTAGATTAAGAAATAGTAACCGATTCGATAAATCTATGAAGGTTCTGAAATGAAATAAGTTATTTATCTTATTATTAATCACGGTTTTCTTATATAGCAAGAACAACGGGTCCCGAGCGGTTTTGCGTTGACTTTTCTTTTAGTGGGAGTGAGGGATCGGATGTCAACCTATGAAGGCACCATTTGTGACTATTGGAAAAATTTCCCAAATACTAATTTGTTAAGAATTAATCGGATTGAAGATATAGTGTAACGGGCAATGGGCCAAACGGGCACCAGGTTAGACAGATGTGAGTTAAATGGGTATCGAGTTAAATGGGTACTAACTAAATGGGCGTATGTTTTGTTAATCATTTTAGAAAAGACCTCAAATGACGAAATAAATTATTAAAGATCGATCATATTCATTTTCATAATATTTACTTTAACATATTTACGTGTCAAACTTGGTAATTACTGGTTTTCTAACTCTTGTTAAATATGGAATACATAAATACATGCTTATGTTACTAAGTACATGCAAATTGAATGTAATATGAAAATATGATAGCTAGCTAACACATAAGATCCGTCTAGCTAACACATAAGATCCGTCAATCGAGTTAATGCGTTTTTCTAACCTCTATGTACCTTAGTCCCGAAGAGAAATGGTCTTATTCATGAGATAAGATCAATATAGATCTCATATTTGCCATAGAACCAATGAACCAATCATAGCCACCCATTTTTATTTTTCACTTTTTTTTCTAAAACAAAATATCTTGCAAACGGTAAATCTTCAAGCTACAAAAAAAATATCATCGCAACGAGAATTAAATCATCTTTTTATAGATATGCATTCTTANCGACGAACTTTTTTTTTAAATTTCCGCCCAGAAAAAATCATATATGATTTTTCTGAGCGGAAATTTTGAAAAAAAAAAAAATCATCAAAAAAAAGTTCGTCGAAAGTATATAACAATGCATGTCTATAGAAAGATAATTTAATTCTCGTCGCGATGGTATTTTTTTTGTAGCTTGACGATTTACGGTTTGCGAGATATTTAAGTTTTAAAAAAAATGTGGAAGTTTATTTTTTTATTTTGATAAAAAAATGAGTGGCTAAGATTGCTTGATAGATTCTATGGTAAAAATTAGATCTATAAAGAACTTTTGGCATTCGACCATTAAAATCCAATACACAAAAAGAAACAGACAAAGTTATAAAATTCTATCTAAATAAAGGATCTAAAATAGTACTACGATCAATGAATTGTCTGTCAAATATAAAACAGATATAATAAAAAAAAGATTCTTGGGCCAAAATAAGAACATAGGAAATAAGGCCCGTGCAAGCCCACAAGAATAAACTATTATAAAGCATGCATCAACAGCTTTAGTATACATAGAGAATATCAAAAACAAGTACAATACCACTAACTAATTTCACTTCAAGAATGAATTGTTTAAACACAAAATGAAAAACCCAAATCTATAATCAAATCGAAAACCTTTTACGAGCCCAAATCTATAATCCATCCGATGACACAAACCCATACTTCAAAAACCAAAATCTAAAATCCTTCAAGAAATTAAATATCAAAAACTAAAACAAATTCATCTTCAAGAACTTGTTAGGTTGTTTTCGATGGTGACTGTGACATATCTGACAGATGTTGAATGGTGATGCCCATTGATCTGGTGGTGAGCTTGTTGACGGTGACGGTGATTCCGTCGTTGTAACAGTGAAGGTGTTTTTTAGTGTGCGTGTTTTGGTAGGAGAGATTGAATAAAATGAAAGGAAGATATGTTTGGGGTTGTTATATATATATATATATGGGCAAAATAGTCATTTAACAGGAATAACGGGATTTGATGAGATATAACGGGGCGTTAACTAACGGAAAACGGGTCAAGGGACGCAATCGGCCTCAAAAAACTTGAGGAGGGACGCACGGAGACGTTTTTGCAAACTTAGCGTGCATGGTGATGTTTTGTGGAAAGTTTAGGGACCAACGGTGTATTTTACTGTAAAATGATTTAAATGTTTGTATTCCAATCAAATTTAGGAGAGGTTAGTCCATTACTATTAACTAGAACGGTACCCGCGTAATACGGCGGCGGGTACCGTGTGTTTATATTTTGCGTTATTTGGTTACACGTTTAATTGTCTTCATGCTTTATAAGTAGAGATATTAGAAATGGTTAAGACAAATAATTTTAGTTTGAACAATCAACCGCTTCCTAACAAACTTTCTGACTAACTTGTTTCCTAACAAATTAATTTTGAAATCTTTTCATAATAAGCAAGAAAAAAGTGTGAATTTTAAGCATTTCTAATTATAGAATAGTCATAGATAGCAGTGAAAGAAGGTTCACAAATCACAAGTATGAAACTGAAAGCAATTCAACTAAAAACAAACCCACAGTTTATGTCATATGATCGATTCTTTCATGTTGACTATAACTTATGAGGGCCCTTCACCGTGGTTTCAAGGAATTTACGAGGTCCTTCATCATCACACACATCATTTGTTCTTTCAAGAAATTTGCAAAGTCATAACATATTGCCAATTGTTTCAAGGTATTTTTACAAGCCTCTTCAACTCATTAATGGTTCAAATATGAAGTCATCACATATTGATGAATATTCATTTTAGGTTGTAACTATTCATTTACTTTGTTTGCATTTTTAGGTTGTAACTGTTCATTTTGAATGATGATTGGGTTTGATGGATGAGATAAAGGTAAAGTCTTGATTTTTTGTCACATAAATTTGTATTGTGAATTCATATGAGATACTAAATTTCATGTTTACTTGACCATATGACACCAAATGGACATGCTTTAGCTCTTTGAAAGCGTATGATTATTTCACGAGTTTGTACTTCGTAGCACGTTCGAGGTCTAAGGATAACGAGTTTGTGGCAGCTACTTCCGTTGTGATTCTCCATCAAATAAGGCCAAATTAACAAAGAAGAATGAAGCCTTGGTCCGTTCTAATAAAACCCCTCAAAAAAATCAGTGGCATTAAAAAGCTTTACACAATGTTCATTTCTTCACCTTCAAACCCCCCAACTCAAAATGAAAAATCAATGGCATCAAAAAGCTTCATTTTATGGTTACATGGTTTAGGTGATTCAGGTCCAGCCAATGAACCCATCAAATCCATCTTCACATCTCCTCAATTTAAAAACACTCGTTGGTCTTTTCCTTCTGCTCCAAACCAACCCGTTACTTGTAATAGTAAGTCCCATTTTTTTTTTTTTTTGGTTGATTAATTACTTATTAATCTTGAATTTTGTATGTAATATGTGTATGTCATGATTAATTTTTGAATTGAGTTTGCTAAACGAAGACCCGAATTTGACAATGTGGGTTGTGACTACTTTTCTCGCGCGGTTAAGGCTTTGATTAAACTAGGAGTGAATATTTGAAATATAAGGACCAAAGATTTTAGTATACTAGAGTTTTTTAAGTTTACTGATACCCCTGTGTAATCACATTTGGGATTTTTAGTTACCTTTTTCTAAGGTAATTTTCCCTAGATGTGTATTTCCATGTTTTAGGTTATTGTTTTGTTGCTCTCTCAAATTGGTGGTGTTTATTTGAGATGTTTTGAATAATGCTGCTCTTAGTATAGTTCATATATCAGTAAGAAGGGCTAATTAGAAAGTAAATGTGATCATCCTTGTGCAATTACGTAACAAATAGAGAGAGAACCAAAGATGTTTTTACGGGAGCATAAATACCCAAGAAGCATAGTTTTAATTACCAAAGAGGGAGGGAACAGCAAACATACTTTTAACGACCAAGTCGGAATAAAAGTAAGTAAAATGACCAAATTGGAGCAAAAATGTTAGTACGTTGTTACTTTGTGTGTTTTGGCAATAATATTCTTTTCCAAGTTACCTGCTTTATATGTTATTTGTTATTCTAAGTCTGATTGTAGTACAAAACAACATAATGTAGCTGTATTCACTGAACTAGTTATTGGAAAGGTGGTTATAGTTAGTGGCAGATCTGATTCTTTAGTTTGTGACCCTTTTAAACTACGTATATATTTTAGCATATTTATTATCTGTGTTTAGGAGGGTGGGGAGAAAGGAATCCAATTGGAGGGAACCAGTTTTTTTCTTGAACATTAAGTACTCACAAACACACGTCCTTGATGGGAATGGACTATGGAGGTTGCCAAATACCAATAAGTTTATATAGGAGATTTGTGTGGTAATGTAGGATACCAAATACCAAATACCAAATACCAGACGCTTTTACTTATTAAAAAACATATTTTCATAGTGCATATATCATAAAACCGGATCGTATAAGTGAATAATGCTACAACATAGATGTTATATGACAGACCCTGAATAGGCGCTGGATATAGAAAGGGTCTTAAAACACCTATACTAGGTGGGTGAACTCGACCGAAGAGATGAAGTATATACTGAAGAGATAAAAAAAATGAAAAATAAGGTAGGTTAGGATTGAGGGGTATGTAACGAGTCTAAAGAAGTATGAAGAACCATGTGTCACCATTATATGCTTCAATATTGTTCTAACATGAACATAAAATCATCTTGTTATGCTATAAATACCATAGCAATTATGCTATTGGCGATCGTGCAGTAATAGGTTTATCATCTGACTCTGCTAGTACTTTTTTCTCTATCAGCATACAGTTTCTTGATAGTTTTTGTGTATAAATGTAGTGAAGTCTGTCAGATGATGGTGTGTAGTCTATATTGAATTCTCTTTCTATTCGGAACTTTTTATGCTTTATTTGATATCTTAACTACTGTTTCAGATGGCTATGTGATGCCTTCATGGTTTGACATTCATGAGATACCTAGGATACACGGAAACGCCGCCGGGATGCCGTATCACGTACCCGAAACGTCCCGGAAACGGGAAACGCCTGGGAAACGTTATGTTACTTTAGATGTTTTTCCGGCGTGATGGTGGTTAAACACAGGGGCGAGCTGGGCCATCAAGTATTTGGGGGCATCATATTTTAGATTCATGTTATAATAGGATAAGAAAATACGAAGTTCATCTGGGTTCTGGTTTGATACAGTAATATTTAGATGATACGAGGAAGAAGATGTTCACATTAGATTATTAGAGAGAGAAAAACAAGTGAAATAAAGTATAGGTATGGGAAGTTGTGTAGAGTTTACCCACGTGGGTGAGGGGGTAAGTCAAAAAACAATTAATTTTCTTTTTTGAACATCCTAAACCTTTTTCAAAATTTTCAATTTTCTGCTTAGTACAAAATATTTCAATTTTTGCTTAGTACAAAATTTTCTTTTTTGATCATTGAAGCAATAATCGACTGTGAAAAGATAATTGACGTTTTTTTGTTTATAGAATCTAATAAAAGGAATTTTATTAGATTGTTTATCTGATGTGATATAATATAATTAATAGTGTTTTTATTAAACACATAGACGTTTCCTCGCCGTACCCGTTTCTTGAATTTTAGGATGTTGCCGTTTCCCGGTACCCGTACCCGTCCCCGTCCCCGCCCCCGTTTCCGTCCCCGTGCAACTTAGTGAGATACCTATCACATCTGTAAGCTATTTTCCTCCCATATAGATCTTAGTTATTCTAGTTAACATCTACACTTACCATATGATATGTCACACACTTCTAAATTGTGTCAGGAATTTTGTATTTTAAATTTCTTTAAACTTGAGTGTCTAGATACTTTATAGCTCTTCCTCCAGAATTATGGACTCAGCAATCTTACTCCTTATCTATTTTAAGAATTAGATTGGAGCTGATGAGGAGGATGCCTAAGATATATTACTCAATTGTGTTTAGAACAAAAAAGTTTTGTTTTAAGAATTAGATTGAAATGTTTTTCAATTGTTTTTATTTTATTTCTCAAAGAGTAGAGACAAGCAGGCCTAATTATATCTACCTTTTGTTTTACCCCGTCTCATTCTTAGGCATACTTCTCAGTCATTTTCCTTTTTCAAAACAGGTTATATGATCATTTTGTTGGTTTATCATATCTGCACTCAATAAAACTGTCTTAAAATCACTTGAAGAATTTATGTAGTACTTCATAGATTTTGAAAGCCAAACGCATGATTGATAACTTCATCTGTTAGCAACTTTGCTTGGAGCTTAAATATTTTATCATTTATTTGTATATAAGGTGACTAATTTTGATATAAATTTGGACTTTCTGGCATAAGTATGATTAGCATGATGAATGATGATAGTTTCGTATAAAACACCTATAAATGGTGAGTAAGTTCAACCTGTAAACTTTCCGAAAGAAAATGTTGCAGTGGAGGTAGGGAGTAAAAGCTTCATAACTGTGTATATATAATTTACTGTGTTGTAATTACAGAACTCTCCCGTGGATGAAAGTTCGTTGCTAAAAGCAGTTCAGAATGTGCATTCAATGATCGACAAGGAGGTGGCTGCTGGAGTTGATCCTAAAAATGTGTTCGTTTGTGGATTGAGTCAAGGAGGTCTCTCTCTTTCTTTGTCTAACAAACATACTCACACAGACACAGAAACACACACACACACACACACACGCATGTGATTGTTTTTTAAAATAACATCAGCATAATTATGAATGTTGCAGGTGCGTTGACCTTGGCCTGTGTTCTATTATATCCGAAAACTCTAGGTGGGGGTGCAGTCTTCAGTGGATGGGTACCTTTTAATTCTGGCTCTATAATAGAGCGGATCACACCTGATGCAAAAAGGGTATGTTCTTGTAAGAAACTAGTGCTTTTTGAGATGTATCGCAAATGCGACCCACTTACTTACTAACAGGTTGATTTGGTTTTTACTTTTATTTATTTTAAACGGGTAGAAAGAAAAGTTTAGGTATAACAGAAACGCTTTAAAAGGGTCAAACAGGTTGAAACTTGTCCACGGTCTATTTTTAATGCATATAACATTATAACTTATTATTTCATTGCATTGAAATATTTAGATTATTATTGTACTCATATGTTCTAACTATAGTGAACACATTAATTATTTGTAACTTTTATAAAAGATAAAAGAAGTGTTTGTTGGTGAATCCAACCCTGTCGCCCCATTCCAACTAATGCTAAAAATGGAACAATTCAACCTCTACCTGTTTTCACGTGTTACTGAACCCACCCATCTTGCCACAATGCCACCTCTATGTACGAGCTTTACACAAATATACAGATTATTCTCACAAAATTTGCAGTGTCTTTCTAGGCATATTTCTCACGAAATTGTTCCTTTATTTTATAAACATCTAAACTGTTCTTCAGCAATGATAAAATATCGATAACTTGTGAACTCCTATCAATATTACATGCTTTTACAATGGTGTTGAGTAGCAAATTTGGAACTTAGAAACTTTCTCAAAAGAAACACTGAAATTTTTTGAATCCTAAAATGGAATCTTTTGATCATTTTAAGTTAATTTATAATACCCAGAAAACCTAACTTGTTTGTACTAGTAATAAACATATTGTTTCATGTGCAGACCCCGATATTGTGGTCTCATGGTATAGCTGATCAAACAGTGTTGTTTGAAGCTGGACAAGCGGGCCCACCGTTTCTTCAACATGTTGGCATGAACTGTGAATTTAAGGTACTACTTGCTCTATCACGAGAAAGTTTCAACACTTCTCTTTTTGGAATGTTACGAGCATTACAACTTTTTACCTTCTTTGATAGTTTCAAATCCGGAACTTTTTACCCTTTCTTGAAGACAGTAGAGGTATTCACTGAACTCATGATCTTGTACAAATAGCATCACTATGTACCCACCAGAGGTCTCACCAAAAGATTCCATATTTTTTAATTTAGTCTTTCTGGGTATTATAAAAACGGTAGATGGAATCTTTTTAATTTAGTCTTTCTGGGTATTATTCGCCTCTTTCTATCTTGACCGTAACTATCATGCCTAAAATATCGATAGCTTGTGAACTCCTATGTACCCACCAGAGGTCCCAATTTATTCGCCTCTTTCTATCTTGACCGTCCCAATTTATTCGCCCATCTACCGTTTTTGAATTGACCGTAACTAAATTTCCTACTAATAATTAGTCTCTTTCCGATGCCTTCATTCCCTAACTGGTTCTCAAATCCCAGGTCAACATCTGCCTTATTTGTCACCAACAAAGTTTACTTAAAACGATTGCTACAAACTGCTTCTTCAGATATAACCTGTCTATCTTTTCTGCCGTTTTGAACTTCTATTTGCTCCTTTTGATTCTTAAGAAAAATGTACTTGATTTTTCTTCACAAGACTTTTTAACCTTATTTTGTTGATTTTCAACGCCTTCATTGCCGCTGACTGGCTCTGAAATCCTGCCGCAACATTTTTCTTATTTGTTGCTGAAAGTTTACATATGGGACTGAAAGCACGCCACAAACTGCTTCCTCCTATATGATTTTTGAACCTGTCTTAAGTTCACTGTAGTTTGTAACTTCTGTTTACTCTTTTTAATTACACATAAACGGAAAAAATCATGTTACTTAATTTTCTTTCATAAGACTTCTTTTACCTTATTGAAGGCATTTATTGGTTATTATATAATTACCTGAACATTTTTCTTTAAACTGTAAATTACAGGCGTATCCTGATCTTGCCCATTCGCTTAACAATCAGGAGCTCCAACACCTGGAATCATGGATCAAATCTCGTTTACAAGGTTCCTCCTGAAGGTTATGCTTAGTTACTCATTCACAGTGGAAAAAAAGACCGACACATCGATTTATGAGGCGGAACAGTTTGCTTTTTAACATAGAGATGTATGAATAAGATAGCGTCATTAAGCTTTGTAAAATGGTTTACGACTTAAGAATATGTCGATGTTGAGTTGGTGATGCATGACTGATAACTCCTTGTTTGAGAAGTGTACTTATCTTGTTTAGGTAACACGATTGGTAACTCCTCATGTCATCTAAGCCTTCCATATGTCGATCGCGAATCTCTTTAACGTAATGTGGCAAGAAATATCTAAAAAATAAAGGCTGAAAAGACCAAAGGAGTATAGCTGAATGATCTCTTGCTGGGTTTACTGATTGAAAGCCATAAGAATATCTATCGGCTCTTTTCTAAGCATATAAAAAAGTAAACCCTGTCATGTCCCTGGTATATTAGAATGAAGAATCGGATATGAGATATCTAAATATTATAGTTAGTTGTGGCTTTAGATTGTTGAAACTTAAGTAATCAAGTAATCTATAGGAATGCATTTCTGTCATACATATTATCCCACATCGGTGGGTGACTTAAATATAGGTAGGTATATAAATGCAAGAAAATATTCATGTTCAATGTGGGTGGGAATTTGATAATGTCATCATCATTAAACTCAATTCCAATGAGCACTTTTTTTACAAACAACATAACAACATTGTCTTCTTGTTTAATATACACTTTTGACATTTCGCATTTTTAAAGTGTGTTTACATGTTCAATATACTCGAGTGCGATAGTTAGATGGACATTGATAAACTCTTTTGACATTTTGCACTTCGATAGCGTGTTTACAAATTCAGAATACGTCTTGTTAATACTTTTAAACAAAATGTTTTATTTAATAGAAATTGGTCGTGGCGAATTAACATCTACTCTTAAGAGTTGCGATCCCCTAAAAAGGGGATGCAAATTAAAAAGTGTAAAAAGTGTTTTGCACCGTCCGATCCATCTAATATTTGACCAAAAACCATCCCACGGTCCATATTTAAAATTAAAAAAAAAAACACCCGACTTTCCCCTTTTAGGGGTATAACCGTCAAAACCGCACATATCCCTTCCCTCTTCATTGTCTACAGACAACGGTTTTCTTCATTCTCACTTTCATTTCACACACAAATTCACACACACTAAACGNCGGTCCATATTTAAAATTAAAAAAAAAAACTCCCGACTTTCCCCTTTTAGGGGTATAACCGTCAAAACCGCACATATCCCTTCCCTCTTCATTGTCTACAGACAACGGTTTTCTTCATTATCACTTTCATTTCACACACAAATTCACACACACTAAACGTTAGGATTTCAATTTACGATCGAAATTTGGGGAAAATTAGGGTTTCAATTTACGATCAAAACGATGAGTCAAACTGGTAATTTTTAATTTAATTTTTGATTAATTTAATTTTTAGGGTTAATTTATGTTTTATTTTTATTTTTTTTATTATTATTTTTTTTAATTTGGGGGAAAAATTAGGGTTTTTACATGCATAAGAATTAGGATTTTTTTAGAAAATAAAATTAATAAGAATTAAAAAAATTTTATCAGTTTATTTTTTTAGAAAAGAAAAATGCATAAAAATTAGGATTTTTTTATCAGTTTATTTTTTTACATTAATAATATGATTTTAATTTTTATTTATTTATTTATTTATTTTTTTAGAATCTGAAAGCAGTACGAGTCCAACCTTGAGAGAAAGGAGATCAAAACGATTACAAGACCGACCATCTAATAAAGGTATATTTGATTCATGAGTTGTTAGAATATATTTAGAATAAGTTTCATCAGTGATTCGAGGTTGCGGATTCGTTAGAATAATATGTTAAAATATATTAAAATAGATTAGAATGAGGTTCATCAGTTATTTCTTTGTTATCGTGGTTTAATTCAAGGTTGCAGATTCGTTAGAATAATATGTTAGAATATATTAAAATGAGGTTCATCAGTGATTGCTTTGTTATCGTGGTTTAATTCAAGGTTTCGGATTCGTTAGAATAATATGTTAGAATATATTAAAATGAGGTTCATCAGTGAATGCTTTG
>LBNU01007802.1:188911-233450 GCA_014162995.1 Artemisia annua
TCTCCTCCTACAACCATGCGTACACATAATCATAGGGATTGTAAACAGTGGCTCATGCGTTAAATACTACCTTAATAACCTAGTATGCCTTGGTTACATGTTTCTTAAGACGTTCAAGCGTATTACCATATAGGAGCATCGCCAGTTTTCTTAAGCCTAACATCGATGGAACAATCATCCAAGACAAGTAATAACACACCAATCAACCAATAATTAATAGTTAGGTTTCATTAGATCTAAGCAAACACAAGAAAAATCTAGCCTAGCATGTTAATTGAAAGACAAGCATAAGATATGATTAACCAACACATAGACATATTGATTAATTTAAGTGAGGACTTATCTTCAATTGAACATGAGGGTTTCAAGGGTGGAAAACCCTTAAAATTACAGCAAAATCGTCTTTAGGGTTTTGCCCTAAGTTGCACCAAAAGTTCCACACTAATGAAGGAAAAATAGAAAAGTATATATAGAAAATACACTCTGACGGCGTCAGGTTATAGGGTCTAACGCCGTCAGCTCGCCGCCACTAGGGTTCTCGGATGGCCTAGATCTACTTCTGACGCCGTCACCCTTTAAATTCTTCTGGGCCGTCACTCTTTAGCTTAACACCTGACGGCCTACTTCATTTAACACCTGACGCCGTCAGGCGTAAATGTCTTGTTTTCTTCATAGGGCGTCTAGTGTAATCTGATTTTTTTCATTTGTCAATGTTGGCTGACGGCGTCACCCTTGTGACTCTGACGCCGTCAGGTAGGAAATCAACTTCTTTTGAGACTTTGTCGTTTTCTTCACTTTTATGCTCCAAAAACGTCCAAATATGCATGTTTTCCAGAATTCTTCTCAAAAGTACCTAAAATGACAAAAGGAACGATTTAGGGCATTATTTGATCACATTTACTCGAATTAGGGCTTAAATGACCCCTTAAAACGGGTACACTTTTCGTCTCATCAGACCCGTGAGGAGGGTTTTCCGTGTAAATGTGTCCTTCACAGCAAAAAAGGTAGAGTGAAATTAAAAAAACACATTATTATCATGGCAAAATTTTTGAACCGAAAGGAGGTTTCGTTTTAATTGAGGGACATGGAGGATGTTTGAAAGGGTAAAGGTTTTGTGTGGGGAGTAAATTTTGGTTGAACCAATATGTAAAATAGGGAGACTTTCACCATTACCAACATAAAGAGAATCCTTACCATAGTATGGTTCTGAGTGATCAAGGTTGTGTTGATCCATGGCAGAGTGTCCATTGCAACAAGTGTCTGGAAGCCAATTAGTGAATGTCTGTGAACGATGATCAGCAAAGTTGGCTGAAGGTGGTGGAGACCTCATTGTATTGGGATCTCGGTTAGGACATTGAGATGGAATATGTCCAATTCCGCACCTGTTACAAGTACCAAAAACAGTGTTTTGATTAGATGCCCATGAAAATTGACTTCGATTACCACCATTAGAATTGTTGAAGCTGTGATTGTTGTTGTAGTTCCTAGAGTTGTTGCGGGCCCCACGACCACGATTGTGCGAGCCACATCCACGGCCCCGAGAGGCATAGTGGGCCTGAGGTTGCTGAGAAGTGGGTTGTGAAAGTGAGGATTGCGGCTGAACCTGAAGACCAAGTTGTGACAAAACCTGCTGAAGAGCATGAACCGTGTCAGGAGGCAAGGAAGAGATTGCGGCTGAAGCGGTAGGAGCTGATGGGGCCGCGGCTGCAAAAGCCTGCACAGAGGCTGATGGAGGCTTCCTGAGCATGTAATCATGATCAGAGAGAAGGGCGTGTAAATCAGAAAAGGCAGCGGGAAATTGTCTACCCACAATCTGTGACTTGAATCCATCATACTCTTCACGAAGACCAGTAACAACTAGCATGACAAGGTCTTTTTCTTTGAATGGTTCACCAATATTGGCCAAGGCATCAGCATATTGACGAGCACGAAGGAGATAGGCAGAACTAGTCTCATCGGGTTCCATCTTTAGCCTGAGAAGTTGTGATTTAAGGGTGTATTCACGGGAGATAGTGTGAGGGGCAAAAGCGCGTTCAAGAGCAGTCCATAATTCTCTGGATGTATCCCCCTGAACATGCTGGAAAGCACTTTCAGAGGTGGTAGATAGGAGTAACATGCGAACGTGAGCATCATTAGACACCCATGTTGCATGGTTTGGGTTCTGTTGACTGGCCGGTGGCTAATCTTTGTCAGCGGATGGGACAGTGATGAACGGATCTGGGCAAGTGATGGTGCCATCAACATAGGGAAAAAGCTTGTTTGTAACAAGGAACGACTGGATCATTGTTTTCCAGTGGCCGTAATTGGTTGTGGAGAGTGTGAAACCGAATTTGTGGGAATTATGACTTTGTTTTTCGGCGGTGGTGAAAGGGGCAAGGAGAGCCATGGTGATAATGAAGGGCGGCAGAGGGTGGTTTCTGGCTGTGGTGGGTGACGGCAGAAAAAAAAACTAGGGTTAGGGTTTGTGACCCTTTTGGCTCTTGATACCAAGACAATCAGTAAAAGATGTCGTATATTGTGATTGTGAATGAGAGATTACAAGGATATAAATAGATTACATAATTACACTCTAATACCCTCTGATATAAACCATATACATAAGTGTCTATTACTTGACTAATATTCTGAAATACCCTCATATAAGGTTTTCTTTTATTAAATAAAAGATTATCTATACTATCTACAGTATAATGAAAAAATGGTCAAACTTGAAAAAGTTGAGTCTTGAAAGTTGAGTATTGAAAGTTGAGTATTGAAAGTCAAATGTGAGAGAAAATTAATGTAATTAATACTCTTATTAAAACACCCCATTACTTAAAAGTACAATGATTTATTCACATTGTACAACCAATTAAAAACATATCTACCAAATTAAATACAACCAATTAAAACACAAACCGGGTTGACGCGGGACGCTTCAAACCCGGCGGGTTGACCCGGTTTAATTTGACCCGTTTTCGACCCAACCTAGCAAGTTGACCCGGTTTAAATCGACCCATTTTTTGACCGGAACGGTTCAACCCGTTGAACTATCCGGGTCGAACCGGGTTTCAAAACATTATCCATTACTTAAAAGTACAATGATTTATTCACATTCTACAACCAATTAAAAACATATCTACCAAATTAAATACAACCAATTAAAACACAAACCGGGACGCTTCAAACCCGGCGGATTGACCCGGTTTAATTTGACCCGTTTTCGACCCAACCTAGCAAGTTGACCCGGTTTAAATCGACCCATTTTTCGACCGGAATGGTTCAACCGGTTGAACCACCCGGGTCGAACCGGGTTTCAAAACATTATTTTTCGTTTATAACTTATAAACTTTTTTTATCAATAAACTATCTGTCGCTATAAAATCCCGTTGCTATGCAAGGGTACTCGTCTAGTACTAAAAGATGTTTACATCTCAGAATTATTATTCATTTCATAATTTTAATGGAGAAATGACTAGGAGGTCTTCCTGAATGCATAAACAGTCATGCAGGCGCTCTTGGTAGTAGCATATGAATTCACTTCTCCATAAACCAATAAACCACTACCATTAAGATTTAGGCACATAGTTAAGCATACTTTTAGACCTCGCCAATAATTTATCATGTTTCGGGGGCTCATTGTTGCACTAAATTAAAGTGACTGTGGAGTTATGGTTTGAGTATATTGCCCGGCTCATATAGCTATGAACCCTTTAATGACTGTCGACCAATATCCAAGTTAACAAATTACAGATTTTTAGCAAATATAGATCCAAAAGTAGGCTACATATCAAACAGAAGAAACTTACAAATCAGGATAACACATGCTTCTTTTTACAATAAACATCAATATACAGTTACAAATCAGAACATTGAGGATGATACATGATTGTTTTTTAGAATGAACAGGAACCTCTTATACACTATGCACTTGAGAATCTGCACGATAATTACGTATAATTGCTTATTCACATGCAGTTTTTGGAAATGTACCACTCACTCGGCATCCTAGCCTTATTATGTATGATTTTTGTTTGTAGTTGAATGGATGACCTATTTGGCTCATCACCAGCTTGATTGCACGAAAGTTGAACTTGTAACAAAACTGGGACATGTGCTTTGTTTGCAATCAGTTGAATTCGAGTACTGCTCCAGTGTGGTTGAACCCGCACGAGATCTGCACTGCTTTCACATTCTCACCAAAGTTGACCATGGTGGGTTCAACATAATCGACATCATCTCCTAGGCCCTGCATCCACAATATTAGATTACAAAGTTGTATAAGATAGTATGTAAAAAGTAGGTCTAATGGACGTGGAAATTTCAATCTGTGCTTATAAAATCGGACCAACTCTGGTTAAATTTGATCTCTAATGGGCCAAACAGGTAAATTCCAAAAAAACAAACAAAAAAAAAGGCTCAAAAGAAAATGGATCAAAAGTCGATAATTGTATTCACAGAGCTAGATTATTATCGAGATAATATATAGTTTCCATAGCAATATTTAACATACCGATATATGAAAAAAATTATTAGCAAAATTATCAGTTTTGACCCGTTACCCAGCACACCGTTTTCCGAAACTACCCATTATGCCCCCACTAGATTTGAATATCAGACTATGTTATTAATAAATTGATGGCTTGTAAGGTTTGTTTATTGCAGCAATTACACAACAAATGTGCTGTTGAATATGCACAATGCAACTAAGTATTGACACAGCATCGTATTAATTCTTATTTAAAAAAATGTGTCATATGTAACTCGCCAAAAGAAGATGGATAATAAATGAATTAGTAAAACGCTAGCGGAAATGAAAACAAACCAACTGTCCACCAGAAGAATGTTCCTCTTCGTAAAAGGTGCCCATGGCTCCACCCCAACCCCAAGTATAAACATTGCCATCTGGATGTAAGCAGCATTACAGATAAGTTATCAATAAGACATAACTATATACCAAACTGAAAGTAAATGAACAAGACCAATAAATCATGCCCAAAATCTCATTCATCTAGTTCCAAAGAAATAAAATATTTACTAAAAGTTTTCTTCATGAGTGTAGCATAGAGTAAACAAAATCAAGAAAAATACAGCATTAAATTCTGCCACCTCCCTAACTGTGTACATCATGTGCATACATTGTTTCAAAACGACAGGCTCATGTGACAACAAAATTAGAGGTGTTAATTTCAACCTCATGTAAAACGGGTCAATTCGGGTTGTAATTCATTGATTATAAGTCAAGGAACTTAAATAATCTTTTAGAAAACTAGCTAAAACTGTAAAGGGCTAAGCGGGTGGATTGTATAACCTCAAAATGGGTTCGGGTCAAATAAGCTGACTTTTTGTGTAAGAGTCCATACATGTATAGTGGAGTTGGTTTCACTATTTTAAGTTTCTTAAATAACTAGTGTATTGAGTATGATCCCGTTTTACCACCTCTAGAGACAAGTATATAAATTTGCAATGATGACAACATAGAGTACAAGAATTTTATTCCCGCAATATGACAAATTGCTTATACTTTACACACGAGAAGATGTTCCGGAATGCTAGCATAAAGGTACGTACCAGAAATGGCTGCTGTATGCTTCCAGCCACATGACACCTGCCAATGAAAAAAAGTCACACTACTGCAGCATAAGCCAAGTGACAATGGAAGGGGAAGGAGAAAGATGCATCTTTGGATGCTCGTATACTGTTGGGAATTTATCTCCAAAAATTAAAGTGAGGAAACTCGAAAATAAAACCTTAAAAGGAAACGGGTGAAGTGGGGTCAAACAGATAAAATGGGTAGAACACCACCCAGAGTAAATTAAAAGCCCCAAATTCTCCTAAATCATTTTCTGGGAAAAAAATCATTATTGAATGATATAATTTTAGTAATAAAAGAAAAAATCTAAGTAAAAAGTACTCCATGCCAACTCGATATGTATTACGAAACCCTGTTACCTGTTTTGGGTCTTCTGACTTATTACAAACCAGCCCCCCTCCCCCAATCCTAATTGCCACATCTAACAGTCAAGGTCTTCATCCCCTTAGAGGATGAGGTTTCAAGTCCCATTGTGGACACAGGTGTAGCCTGTGTGTGAGTCTGTCATTCAAAAATAACTTTTCATAGAAAACAGACCTTGCAAACAGGATGCCTCTGGAATGGTCCTCCAACTCTTTCTGGCACATAAACAGTATGTATATCTCTGAGAGGGAATTTAATGATTACTAACTTAAATAAACGTTGGTTAAATATCTGAAATAAAGCATAAACAACATACCCAGTACCAAGACAACCATTTTCGTTGGAGCCCCACGTATATAGTTCACCTCCCCCTTTGTGGAAAAGGTTACCAGACAAGTTCAAAGTTAAAATGACTGATATCACACTATAATAAGAAAGAGTAAAGAGAGGAAGAAATTACTTGTGATGACACATGTGTGATGAGCACCGCATGCAACTTCTTCAGAAAACGGTAATTCCCCTATCTTAGATGGAGTAGAAACAGTACTTCCTTCTCTGGAGACCTACACAAGGATTTTAGTTACATATCAATAAAGGCAGATAAGATTACGTTTTCGTAAGAATTGTTCTTAAGAGATATGTTATCAAGATTTACTACATATGCTTCTGGCACTCACCAACTTCTTCACTGTTTTTTCCCCAAAGACATATACGGAACCATTTTCTGATATTCATAGATTGAAGGTTATAAAATGCAAGATCGAATGTATAGTAACATGTACAAGTACAAGTAGGAAAAAACTGAGATACCATCAATGCATGCTGAATGCAGCATCCCAGCAGCAATACTTCTAACCTGTGTTTTATGGGAACATTGGAGGAAGATAAAAAATCAGAACTGAGCTGATACCCATTGAAATTCGGTCAACGATGTTGGACTAACTCCGTCCAAATTTATAGTGAGCTTTGTCTCACAAAAGCTCTCTTATTCAATGGTGCTAATCAAGCAGTTGTCTTTACAAATGTTTTGTTAACTTATATAAATTGATTTTAGTACCACATTGTTCAGTAATAATTTTATCCAAAAGCAATGTTTTAACAAAAATAATTTCTATGTACTAGACAAACACAAAGAAAAGCATCCTAATCTTCTATGGACTGTGCATGCCAATACTCACCTATTTATTTGGGAGTGAAAAGAGTATCGGCATTTAAGAATATACTATGACGAAATGGAATAAGTTACAGTAAATACCTTGACACCTTCAAGTTCCTTAATCAGCCTAGGTGTATATTCACTGCATCAGAACAAAATATAGATGTTATTTTCTTATACTACAGGCATTAGAGACTCGACCAATAGTTAGGTATAGAGCATGAAATACTGGTAATTATGCTAAACTTTGTATCAATGCACTTTTGTAAAAGCATATGCCGACAGCAGACATGTCAACTTTCTGTACAGATGGATGCAAAATAAGGATACTCAAGCTCATAATATTCGCTTTATTTACATGCAAAATATGTGATGCTGAATATACATATAAACTACAAAAAGTTCATGGACACTCACTCATAGCCTTTCATACATAGATACTAATGGTGCAAACACAAAATGGATAAAGAAAACCAAAGGGCTTGTAGCTCAATGGTACCATGAGGATGGTGTGAGATGCATAGGTTGTAGGCAAGTCCCGCCACAGACAAGTGTGGATTGTATATAATGAGATTGTAGTAATATTGTAATATGTTGCCTTTCAAAAAAACGGATAAAGAAAACATAGGCCTAGTACATAATAAGGTACACTCTCTCGATCCTTTTCAGTATATATTTGATAAAGGACCCTGAAATTGTTCTGTACTAGATCAGTTACCCTCGAATTAAGTACTCATTTATATTGCACACGTATTAGATAATGAAAATGAACCTGCTTGAACTCAGAAAACCCAGGAGACTCGATTTGTGTCCATGACCAAGCCTTCCCGATTCCCCTCCTCCCCAACTCAAAACCTCACCTGTTTCTGAAACACATTCCAACCAATATCAACATTATAAATCATATACTTATAACAAAAGATAGTACTTATATGCTTCTAACCTGTAACGGCAATAGAGTGATCAGAACCCAAAGCAGCCATCTTGATGGGGACTCCATTCAGGAATTCCACTTTACTTGGGACTGGAATTACCTTTGCTACCTCTGTGAAGTTCAACATGTGGATTGAGCTCATTATTTCCACTTGCAGACTCATGGACTTTAAATTGTACTACCACTACAAATTATGAATGCAAAAATGAACATACATGTAAACAAGTCCAGCTTTAAAAATGTAGTCATCAAGGCAAACAAATTTTTTTCGTGAAATGATCATTAAAGCATCATATCATAGAAACCACTGATAAAAGTAAATTGACAAATGTTACTTATTTATCGAAATTTTAAGAAACTAGGATTTATGAAAGAACCATAGATATGCATCTTACTTCTTCCAAGCCCAAGTTGACCACTAGTATTCTTGCCCCACGTATATAGTTCACCACTTTCTGCAATTGACAAGCATGTTTAACCAACTAATTAACAATATGCATAAGAGGCCAATTTCATAAATTGGCCGACACCTTATTTGATTGGATGTTACAAACCTGTAATAGCTGAAGAGTGGTAATAGCCAGCTGAAATTTTCACAATATTCTTCGGAAGTCCAGAAACTTCCAGTGGGTCCTGCAATACAAGCCAATCCATGTCAAATGAATATTTCGCAAGCACACGAGCATATAGATAATTCTTAATTCTATGATTCCTTCACAAGGCATGCTCCAAAAGGAACTTGTGTAATGTTGAGAAAAAAAAAACAAAAAGAATTGCCTAATTAAAATGTATGATCCCTTTTTAAATGGGATGTATCGTGGAAGAATGAAGAAAATTTTTTCATCTTCAATCAGAAAAGAAAACTCGATAGAAAATTGCACAAATTCACGATATCCTTCTTCCTTATCCTACTTTTCCAGAATCTGAATAATTTTGTCTGAAATTCTAATACTCAAAGTTAAGTGTCGCCAATGATTAAGATTAGCACTAACTCAAATTACCATGGGGGGAAAAGTTAGCAAGTTAATAATTAAGCGATATTTAATAGCCAAACCCCAAGTAATATGACAAACTGACAAGAAGCATAAGATCTCGTACAATTGTGTAGTCTATACCATCTGGCACACCCAGTTGTCCATGGTCATTTAGTCCAGCAGCATATACGCTTCCATTGTCTGTGGGACACAAAAAAATTTATCAGGTTCATAACTCAATAAAGGCCCTGTAGCATAACTTCTAAGATTCCTAATAACTTAATGCTGACTCAAAGCCATGCCTTTGTAACTTGTCATACTAATAAGATACTCAAAAGAGCACATTCAGAGATTACACCAATCTAGCTAAAGACCACTAAACTACTAAAATGGTACGGTAAAACCTTAATAGCCGATACACATAATGACATAAGTAACCCTTCAGTACCTTGTCCATCACTAAGCACTTTTAGAATGTCGAAAAATCAGAACACTATTCCAAGTTAGAGATTTCTATAAACTTTTAGACGTGCTTACAAAACTCAAACTAAACTCATATCCCATATCATGATATGGGGTATAACAACTTTTTTAAAAAAGATTGCTACTTTCTGATCAAAAATCTCAAAAATTTTAAGCCAAATGGAATAGTAACATGGTCTAATCAAAATTTTCTAGAAAAGTAAAAACCCGCTCTTTAACTAAAATTTTGAGAACACCAATTTATACTTACTGTATCTACCTTTTCACTTTTCTAAATTGGAAAATGTAACAGCATCTAAACGCGTTTTCTAAAATTTCAACACTTCTCTAGAAAAGAAAAACCCTTCCCACTATATATAAAAACTAGAGATGAAATGTAGGATTAACTAAACGCAGCCTAAAATCTCAAAGAACTTCACTTCTTGTGCATTATTATAATATATTTAGCAATCAACTACCAAAAATGTCTAGAGCTCGTACACGATATGTATCGTCATCACCCACATACTAACAGCAGTTACGGTCGAGGGGGCAAACTTTGATATCCTTTTAAAACTGCACTACAAATATTATTGCTAGGAGGGCAAATTAAAATAATAGCTATATATTTTAGAAAATTTACACTACAAATATTTTTGCTAGGAGGACGGGTGCCCGCCCTGGCCCCCTCCTATCTCCGCCACTGCACACATAGGACCAACAATCTAGGTGATGATTGTTTCGGCTTATACGGTTGGCTATGGCTTATTTGGTTTTGGGCTTATGTTTCATAAGCTCACTTTCTGTGGCTTATTTTGAAACTTCCCAGCTTATATAAGTTCACCATGTCATAATGAACTTATTTAAGCCGGAAAGTTTCAAAATAAGCCACAAAAAGTGAGCTTATGAAACATAAGCCCAAAACCAAATAAGTCATAAGCTGACTATATAAGCCGAAACAAACACCCCCTAATAGCCCTCAAATACGAAAATCCCTCAAGTACAGCAATTACACTAATACAACAACTATGTCGGCTAACTCGACAGGTATAAACAGTTAGTACATCTTTAAAGCAACAAACTTAACAATTCATTAACATATCTAACACAATTCTACCTGTCAAAAACAACGTATGAGCTCCGCCACACGCGACATCCTTCAAACATCCATCCCATAAACCCGAAACAAAAGCGGGTCTCCATTTCGACTCCAAACTACCCAAACCTAGTCTCCCATAATCACCATTACCCCATAAAGCTGCAATCTTTCTATCCTTAACACCCTCAACAACATTACTACCCAATTCATTTTCCTCACATGCTAATACCCTTATAAACCTTGTTTGACAAAACCCCAATTTTTTCAGGTTTCTTGAAATTGATCTTGAAAATTGCATCTTTATATTGGGTTTGATTTTGTGATCATAATATGGTTTAGTTTGATGGGTTGGATTTAGGAGTTTTTCGATCAAGAACAAAGATGTCGTGGAGTGTGTAATTGCCGCGAGTGTTTGGAAAGAGTTTGGGTTTTTATATGTTTGGAATCTCATGTTTGTGTTTTACACAGTTAAATCATTTTCTTTTTTTTTTATTATTATTTTTTCTTTTTTGTACTGTATATTTTTTTAATAGAGATTTCATTTCACTCCTCACAAATGGAGGTAATTCGAACACAACAAGTTACATCGAACATAATGGGCAAAATCGAAACCGACTTGCCAAACAAAATACACGAGGTAACAAGTTAAGCCAAAACAAAGACATACACCATAATGGTTGTGATAGACTACAGCAACACCCTACAAGGGTGGGGGGAATCACCAGAGTGCGCTTTTGGTAGACACAACCATATGAAGGTGTAGCTTGACAAAAGTACATAAAGTACATAAAACATACAAAGAAGATAAAGCTAAGCATCCTTAAAGGAGCCAGACCTAAACCAAACAGATCTAAAGTCGAAACCCAAGGCAGATCAAGCCATCGATGACGGACCACAACAGATCTGAGCAGAGGAGACCGGAAGGCAGCAAAATTTGATGATTTGACTAGTCAAGTTGAACAACAAAAGTTTCTTATATCAGTTTTAGCCCAAATGACTAAAATTATACATCCATAACAAGCTCAAGACAAGCCTATAAAGACCGGAAAAATATCTACCAAATTAAATACAACCAATTAAAACACAAACCGGGTTGACCCGGGACGCTTCAAACCCGGCGGATTGACCCGGTATAATTTGACCCGTTTTCGACCCAACCTAGCAAGTTGACCCGGTTTAAATCGACCCATTTTTCGACCGGAACGGTTCAACCGGTTGAACCACCCGGGTCGAACCGGGTTTCAAAACATTATTTTTCGTTTATAACTTATTAACTTTTTTTATCAATAAACTATCTGTCGCTATAAAATCCCGTTGCTATGCACGGGTACTCGTCTAGTACTAAAAGATGTTTACATCTCAGAATTATTATTCATTTCATAATTTTAATGGAGAAATGACTAGGAGGTCTTCCTGAATGCATAAACAGTCATGCAGGCACTCTTGGTAGTAGCATATGAATTCACTTCTCCATAAACCAATAAACCACTACCATTAAGATTTAGGCACATAATTAAGCATACTTTTAGACCTCGCCAATAATTTATCATGTTTCGGGGGCTCATTGTTGCACTAAATTAAAGTGACTGTGGAGTTATGGTTTGAGTATATTGCCCGGCTCATATAGCTATGAACCCTTTAATGACTGTCGACCAATATCCAAGTTAACAAATTACAGATTTTTCGCAAATATAGATCCAAAAGTAGGCTACATATCAAACAGAAGAAACTTACAAATCAGGATAACACATGCTTCTTTTTACAATAAACATCAATATACAGTTACAAATCAGAACATTGAGGATGATACATGATTGTTTTTTAGAATGAACAGGAACCTCTTATACACTATGGACTTGAGAATCTGCACAATAATTACGTATACTTGCTTATTCACATGCAGTTTTTGGAAATGTACGACTCACTCAGCATCCTAGCCTTATTCTGTAAGATTTTTATTTGTAGTTCAATGGATGTTCTAGTTGGTTCATCACCAGCTTGATTGCACATACGAAAGTTGAACTTGTAACAAAACTGGGACATGTGATTTGTTTGCAATCAGTTGTATTCGAGTACTGCTCCAGTGTGGTTGAACCCGCACGAGATCTGCACTGCTTTCACATTCTCACCAAAATTGACCATGGTGGGTTCAACATAATCGACATCATCTCCTAGGCCCTGCATCCACAATATTTGATTACAAAGTTGTATAAGATGGTATGTAAAAAGTAGGTCTAACGGAGGTGGAAATTTCAATATGTGCTTATAAAATCGGACCAACTCTGATTAAATTTGATCTCTAACGGGCCAAACAGGCAAATTCCAAAAAAAAAAAAANTAACATACCGATGATATATGAAAAAATTATTAGCAGAAGTATCTGTTTTGAACCGTTACCCGGCACACCGTTTTCCAAAGCCACCCATTATGCCCCTACTAGATTTGAATATCAGACTATGTTATTAATAAATTGATGGCTTGTAAGGTTTGTTTATTACAGCAAGTACACAACAAATGTGCTGTTGAATATGCTCAATGCAACTAAGTATTGACACAGCATCGTATTACTTCTTATTTAGAAAAATGTGCCATAAGTAACTTGCCAAAAGAAGGTGGATAATAAATGAATTAGTAAAACGCTAGTGGAAATGAAAACAAACCAACTGTCCACCAGAAGAATGTTCCTCTTCGTAAAAGGTGCCCATGGCTCCACCCCAACCCCAAGTATAAACATTGCCATCTGGATGTAAGCAGCATTACATATAAGTTATCAATAAGACATAACTATATACCAAACTGAAAGTAAATCAACAAGACCAATAAATCATGCCCAAAATCTCATTCATCTACTTCCAAAGAAATAAAATATTTACTAAAAAATTTCTTCATGAGTGTAGCATAGAGTAAACAAAATCAAGAAAAATACAGCAATAAATTCTGCCACCTCCCTAACAGTGTAAAAACTACATCATGTGCATACATTGTTTCAAAACGACGGCTCATGTGCGACAAAATTAGAGGTGCTAATTTCAACCTCATGTAAAACGGGTCAATTCAGGTTGTAATTCATTGATTATAAGTCAAGGAACTTAAATAATGTTTTAGAAAACTAGCTAAAACTGAAAAGGGCTAAGCGGGTGGATTGTATAACCTCAAAATGGGTTCGGGTCAAATAAGCTGACTTTTTGTGTACAAGTCCATACATGTATAGTGGAGTTGATTTCACTATTTTAAATTTCTTAAATAACTAGTGTATTAAATATGATCCCGTTTTACCACCTCTAGAGACAAGTATATAAATTTGCAATGATGGCAACATAGAGTACAAGAATTTTATTCCCGCAATATGACAAATTGCTTATGCTTTACACACGAGAAGATGTTCCAGAATGCTGGCATAAAGGTACGTACCAGAAATGGCTGCTGTATGCTTCCAGCCACATGATACCTGCCAATGAAAAAAAGTCACACTACTGCAGCATAAGCCAAGTGACAATGGAAGGGGAAGGAGAAAGATGCATCTTTGGATGCTCGTATACTGTTGGGAATTTATCTCCAAAAATTAAAGCGACGAAAATCAAAAGTAAAACCTTAAAAGGAAACGGGTGAAGTGGGGTCAAACAGATCAAACGGGTAGAGCACCACCCAGAGTAAATTAAAAACCCCAAATTCTCCTAAATCATTTGATATAATTTTTGTAATAAAAGAATAAATTTAAGTAAAAAGTACTCCATGCCAACTCGATATGTATTACGAAACCCTGTTACCTGTTTTGGGTCTTCTGACTTATTACAAACCAGCCCCCCTCCCCCAATCCTAATTGCCACATCTAACAATCAAGGAGTTCATCCCCTTAGGGGATGAGGTTTCAAGTCCCATTGTGGACACAGGTGTAGCCTGTGTGTGAGTCTCATTCAAAAATAACTTTTCACAGAAAACAGACCTTGCAAACAGGATGCCTCTGGAATGGTCCTCCAACTCTTTCTGGCACATAAACAGTATGTATATCTCTGAGAGGGAATTTAACGATTACTAACTTAAATAAACGTTGGTTAAATACTGAAATAAAGCATAAACAACATACCCAGTACCAAGACAACCATTTTCGTTGGAGCCCCACGTATATAGTTCACCTCCCCCTTTGTGGAAAAGATTACCAGATAAGTTCAAAGTTAAAATGACGGATATCACACTATAATAAGAAAGAGTAAAGAGAGGAAGAAATTACTTGTGATGACACATGTGTGATGAGCACCGCATGCAACTTCTTCGGAAAACGGTAAGTCCCCTACCTTAGATGGAGTAGAAACAGTACTTCCTTCTCTGGAGACCTACACAAGGATTTTAGTTACAGATCAATAAAGGCAGATAAGATTACGCTTTCATAAGAATTGTTCTTAAGAGATGTGCAATAAAGATTTACTAGATTTGCTTCTGGCACTCACCAACTTCTTAACTGTTTTTTCCCCAAAGACATATACGGAACCATTTTCTGATATTCACAGATTGAAGGTTATAAAATGCAAGATCGAATGTACAGTAACATGTACAAGTATAAGTACAGGTAGGAAAATTTTGAGGTACCATCAATGCATGCTGAATGCAGCATCCCAGCAGCAATACTTCTAACCTGTGTTTTATGGGAACATTGGAGGAAGATAAAAAATCAGAACTGAGCTGATACTCATTGAAATTCGGTTAACGATGTTGTACTAACTCCGTCCAAAATTTCAGTGAGCTTTTGTCTCATTTAAATGAGGTAAATGTTTGTCTCAAAAAAGCTCTTATTCAATGGTGATGATCAAAGCAGTTGTATTTACAAATGTTTTGTGGTGTAAATTGATTTTAATACCACATTATTAACTAATAGTTTTATCCAAAAGTAACATTTTGACAAAATAACTTCTATGTACTAGACAAACACAAAGAAAATCATCCTAATCTTTTACGTATTGCGCATGCCAATACTCACCTATTTATTTGGGAGTGAAAAGAGTATCGGCATTTAAGAATATACTATGAAGAAATGGAATAAGTTACAGTAAATAATACCTTGACACCTTCAAGTTCCTTAATCAGCCTAGGTGTATATTCACTGCATCAGAACAAAACATAGATGTCATTTTCTTATACTACGGGCATTAGAGACTCGACCAATAGTTAGGTATAGAGCATGAAATACTGGTAATTATGCTAAACTTTGTATCAATGCACTTTGGTAAAAGCATATGCCGACAGCAGACATGTCAACTTTCTGTACAGATGGATGCAAGAAGATATAATGCAGTAAGAACAAAAAACAAAATTTGAAAAACTTTTAATATTTTTCTTTCCCTTTCTTCTTGTAACCACCTTTTTTTGTCAATTCCCAAATCAGTCAGTGGAATTGAACTCGTTACAGGTCAACAAGGATACTCAAGCTCATAATATTCGCTTTATTTACATGCAAAATATGTGATGATGAATATACCTATAAACTACAAAAAGTTCATGGACACTCACTCATAGCCTTTCATACATAGATACTAATGGTGCAAACACAAAATGGATAAAGAAAACCAAAGGGGTTGTAGCTCAATGGTACCATGAGGATGGTGTGAGATGCATAGGTTGTAGGCAAGTCCCGCCACAGACAAGTGTGGATCGTATATAATGAGATTTGTAGTAATATTGTAATATGTTGCCTTTCAAAAAAACGGATAAAGAAAAATAGGCCTACTACATAATAAGGTACACTCTCTTGATCCTTTTCAGTATATATTTGATAAAAGGACCCTGAAATTGTTCTGTACTACTAGTAGATCAGTTACCCTCGAATTAAGTACTCATTTATATTGCACACGTATTAGATAATGAAAATGAACCTGCTTGAACTCAGAAAACCCAGGAGACTCGATTTGTGTCCATGACCAAGCCTTCCTGATTCTCCTCCTCCCCAACTCAAAACCTCACCTGTTTCTGAAACACATTCCAACCAATATCAACATTATAATCATATAATTATTATACTCCCTCCGTCCCAAATTATAAGTCCATTTTCTTGTTTTAGGTTGTCCCAAAACACTTGTCCATTTCCTATTTCAACCAATCAAATGACACTTTAGTGGAGAGAGAAGAAATTTGATTGGTGAATAAATTAGTCAGTGGGAATTTATTAAACTTTGTGCAAAGTCAAAATGGACTTATAATTTGGGACGGAGGGAGTAACAAAAGATAGTACTTATATGCTTCTAACCTGTAACAGCAATAGAGTGATCAGAACCCAAAGCAGCCATCTTGATGGGGACTCCATTCAGGAATTCCACTTTACTTGGGACTGGAATTACCTTTGCTACCTCTGTGAAGTTCAACATGTGAATTGAGCTCATTATTTCCACTTGCAGACTCATGGACTTTAAATTGTACTACCACTACAAATTATGAATGCAAAAATGAACATACAAGTAAACAAGTTCAGCTTTAAAAATGAAGTCATCAAGGAAAACAAATTTTTTTCGTGAAATGATCATTAAAGCATCATATCATAGAAACCATTGACAAATGTTACTTATTTATCAAAATTTTAAGAAACTAGGATTTATGAAAGAACCATAGATATGCATCTTACTTCTTCCAAGCCCAAGTTGACCACTTGTATTCTTGCCCCACGTATATAGTTCACCACTTTCTGCAATTGACAAGCATGTTTAACCAACTAGTTAACAATATGTATAAGAGGCCAATTTCATAAATTGGCTGACACCTTATTTGATTGGATGTTACAAACCTGTAATAGCTGAAGAGTGGTAATAGCCAGCTGAAATTTTCACAATATTCTTCGGAAGTCCAGAAACTTCCAGTGGGTCCTGCAATACAAGCCAATCCACGTCAAATGAATATTTCGCAAGCACACCAGCATATAGATAATTCTTAATTCTATGATTCCTTTCACAAGGATGCTCCAAAAGAAACTATCTTTATTTACAAATTATACAATTTTGTCTGAAATTCTAATACTCAAAGTTAAGTGTCGCCAATGATTAAGATTAGCACTAACTCATATTTACCATGGGGGGAAAAGTTAGCAAGTTAATAATTAAGTGATATTTAATAACCAAACCCCGAGTAATATGACAATTGACAAGAAGCATAAGATCTCGTACAATTGTGTAGTCTATACCATCTGGCACACCCAGTTGTCCATGGTCATTTAGTCCAGCAGCATATACGCTTCCATTGTCTGTGGGACACAAAAAAATGCATCAGGTTCATAACTCAATAAAGGCCCTATAGCATAACTTCTAAGATTCCTAATAACTTAATGCTGACTCATAGCCACACCTTTGTAACTTGTCATACTAATAAGATACTTAAAAGAGCACATTCAGAGATTACACCAATCTAGCTAAAGACCACTAAACTACTACAATGTAAAACCTTAATAACCTATACACATAAGTAAACCCTTCAATACCCTGTTCATCACTAAGCACTTTTAGAATGTCGAAGAATCTGAACACTATTCCAAGTTAGAGATTTCTATAAACTTTTGGACGTACTTAAAAAACTCAAACTAAACTCAAATCTCAAAAACTTTTAAAACCAAATGGAATAGTAACGTGGTCTAATCAAAATTCTGGAAAAGTAAAAAGCCCACTCTTTAACAAAAATTTGAGAACACCAATTTATACTCATCTACCTTTTCACTTTTCTAAAATGGAAAATGTAGGAGCATCTAAACGCGTTTTGCAATTTTTCAACACTTCTGGAGAGAAGAAAAACCCTTCCCATTATATATAAAAACTAGAGATGAAAAAGTAGGATTAACCAAACGCACCCTAACATCCAAAGAACTTTACACTTCTTGTGCATCATAATAGTATATTTAGCAATCAACTACCCAACATGTATAGAGCTCGTACACGTTATGTATCGTCATCACCCACATACTAACAGTAGCTATGGTCGAGGGGGCAAACTTCGATATCCTTTTAAAACTGCACTACAAATATTATTGCTAGGAGCGCAAATTAAAACACATAGCTATATATTTTAGAAAATTTACACTACAAATATATTTGCTAGGGGGACGGATGCCCTCCCTGCCCCTCTCCTATCTCTGCCACTAATACGAAAATCGCTCAAATACAGCAATTACACTAATAACAACGATGTCATTTCCTTAGCTAATAGGATATAAGACTAACTCGAAACAGTTACATCTTTAAAGCAACAAACTTCACAATTCATTAACATTATCTAACACAATTCTACCTGTCAAAAACAACGTATGAGCTCCGCCACACGCGACATCCTTCAAACACCCATCCCATAAACCCGAAACAAAAGCGGGCCTCCATTTCGACTCCAAACTACCCAAACCCAACCTCCCATAATCACCATTACCCCATAAAGCTACAATCTTTCTATCCTTAACACCCTCAACAACATTACTACCCAATTCATTTTCCTCACATGCTAATACCCTTATAAACCTTGTTTGACAAAACCCCAATTTTTTCAGGTTTCTTGAAATTGATCTTGAAAATTGCATCTTTATATTGGGTTTGATTTTGTGATCATAATATGGATTTAGGAGTTTTTCGATCAAGAACAAAGATGTCGTGGAGTGTGTAGTTGCCGCGAGTGTTTGGAAAGAGTTTGGGTTTTTATATGTTTGGAATCTCATGTTTGTGTTTTACACCTTCCAGTTAAATCATTTTCTTTTTTTATTATTATTATTTTTTCTTTTTTGTACTGTATATTTTTTTAATATAGATTTCATTTCACTCCTCATAAATGGAGGTAATTCGAACACAACAAGTTACATCGAACATAATGGGCAAAATCGAAACCGACTTGCCAAACAAAATACACGAGGTAACAAGTTAAGCCAAAACAAAGACATACACCATAATGGTTGTGACAGACTACAGCAACACCCTACAAGGGTGGGGGGAATCACGAGAGTGCGCTTTTGGTAGACACAACCATATGAAGGTGTAGCTTGACAAAAGTACATAAAGTACATAAAACATACAAAGAAGATAAAGCTAAGCATCCTTAAAGGAGCCAGACCTAAACCAAACAGATCTAAAGTCGAAACCCAAGGCAGCATCAAGCCATCGATGACGGACCACAACAGATCTGAGGAGAGGAGACCGGAAGGCAGCAAAATTTGATGATTTGACTAAATGACTAAAATTATACATCCATAACAAGCTCAAGACAAGCCTATAAAGACCGAAAAACCGTCACATTCTGCTTAGGAAAGAAGTTCTCAAGCCTATAGACGAACAAACCAAGCCTGGATAAGCACGTCCAGGCAAAGGCTAGATTTGAATCTTATCCTAAAGGGCCGTTATAATAGACAACACGTATCATTACCTCATTGGCATAGAGGTAGTGTTGCGAACATCACGCTAATACGTGATATCGTGCATGAAGCATTCCGTGAATCTGACAGAGCCAAGGATGACACGCCACGTGTCATTTTTGTCTTCTCCTTTGGATGTCCACCACGCGGACCATCCTTAACCATTGGATCGCATTCATGGGTAGCACGAAACCTTAAATGCATCCCTATAAATACCGATCTATTTTCATGATACGGACAAAGTCTAATTCACCTTGAAGGTAATCAATCTTCACACCACCACAACAGACACTTTATAGTTGTATGTGAGTGTTACCTCAACTTTTGATCATCGATCATACCTTGGGGTCCTTACCGAACGTGAGAAACCAAACATACGATTATCGTCAATCACACCCCAAAACCAATGGATACGTATTATACGTAAACATGGCGCCATCCGTGTTATAGGCAACATAAAAGCCTTTGTTTTTTCATTTTTTGGCATCGGAAAATTCAAAAACCTTCATTTTTATCACAAAACCCCAATTCATAGTTACGAACCCTGTTTCACAACCATAATGAATCAACGAAACCATTTACATCTAAAAAACAATCATAATACTTGACAAACTTTTAAAAAATAATATAAATATACATAGTTTCTATCTTATCAATTTAAATAACAATTCTGATATTCAACTAGGTATGGATGCTTAAAGCTGGATATTCAAGCTAATAAAAATTCTTAAGAGTTTTGTCGAAGAAAATTTTATCTTGTTTCGGTCTTATTTACTTATGTTAAGTTGTGAAACCTTTTGACTTCTTAAATTTATGTTTTGTTGATTTACTTGAGCACATTGTGAGACCTTTTGTTTTCCTATTTTATCTAAATTTTTAGGTTTTTATTTATAAATTAGATTATATTTTTTATGTAAACTTGAATTTGGTTTTCTTGGTTTTAACTGAAACCAAACCAAATTGTAATTGGGAGTATTACCCCTGGAAACCATAGTGGCTTGATGTGTGAAATCTAGTTTAATAATTTATATATCGAATCTTGTCTCCTCTTTTGAATGTCCACCACGTGGATCATCCTTAATCACTGAATAGCATTCATGGCTAACACAAAACCCTAAATGCATCCTTATTGTAACACCCCAAAAATATCGCAGTGGAAAGTAATATCATTGGGGTGCTACTTCATAGTACAACAGTCATAATCATAGAAAAGGACTCTAAATGAGACGTTTTTAAAAGTTTATCATTCGATTATAATAAAACATCAGAGTTACAAGATGTCCCAAATAGTTTTTGAGTACATGACCAATATACATAAAAGTTTATAAGGGTTCATCGAATGATAATATTATGCAAGCCATCAAAACATTCTCCGTCTTGTGCTTGCCAAATACCTTAAGGACCTGAGATAAAACATGCTAAAAAGTCAACACAAAGGTTGAGTGAAATCACAGGTTTATAAATAAATAATGGACCACAAGATTTTAGAGTTAAAATAATAATTGCAACGAATACAATTATGGGTAAATAGTAAGTATTGCTCTAAGCTCATGACACTCAAACTGACTGAAGGTTCATAGAGATGACCAATGCTCTGAAAGGTAATTTGTCATTTTACATAGATATTCAAATATAGTGCGTTTGTGATGTCCATCTGATCAACACAAACGGGATTTGTCAATCCCAATAGGTTTATTCACAATATTCGTGTTCACATGGAAGTGATTAATGGTTCTTGATTCGTTTGGGACTTGTTTTTCGCAATAACGGTACTTAGGCAATACTACTTTCAGGTAAGCATACAGCTTAAAGCACTTGTGTCCAAATTCTAAAATAGCATGTATCTCCCCCAATGGGTTTATAAACAGTTTAAAGAGTTAAAGTGGGGCTATGAACTCACCAAAGATCAAATAACAAGATGTAAATAAGGAATGAGGAAACCGAGATGTCCTACGAGCAACCTAAAAATAATATGTTGCATCTTAAGTTTTAAAATAATAGAGTATGAATGCAACTAAGTATATTGTATCAATCATGCAATTGTACATAGTGTTTTTAAGGTTTATAAAGTGACAGGGACTAAATTTGACAAGTTGTGAAAGTGTTACGAGCCCTAATTTATAAATTGTCTGAGGTTCGGGTTTTTGTGTTATTTCTATAGTTCAAGTACCCTACTGTGTCGATATGTGGTCAATTTGTACAAAAGTAATTTATCGGGTCTATTCTCGAAAGTGGGTCCAACCACTTTGGATAGTGCAAAATTTATCAAGTGTTTAATAAAATTATAGTTTACCAAATTTTATGTTTATAAAATAGTTACATCATTATTATTATTATTATTTTATAATGTTTATAGATATTATAAAATATATTTCACTATTTTTAAGTAAATTTGATAAATTATAAAATATTTAGGTTAAGTGCGGGTTTTGATAAAAAGTGAATATTCGTTATTAAAAATACGGTTTCTCCTAAACCATAAGGAGTTATGTGTCTAACTTTATATTCCCGGAAAGGTTTTTAGGTGTGTTAATCGGATTTGTGGGTCTTATTGCTCTTAGAATTGCATAGCCTAAGTGAAATTACCATTTTATACTTATATGTCAAGTCTGATCCGGGACAGTTCCAAACAGTCCTACCATTTTTGTGATAACGTGAGTTTCGTGATTTTGTTTTATGTGGGGTTTTCGGATACGTTCAAGTTAAAGTGTTACCTTCATTTCATAAAACTGGACCGAGTCTCAGAAATGACTGGATCTATAAGCTTTTTGTGTTTAAAATCTTGTGTGCGTTTTCCGACAAGTTTTACCGTTTATTTTCTAATTAAATCATTGGGTATCGTCTCACGACCCTCCACCCCGGCAAGTCGAAGCTAAGAGATAGATCTACAGCCCTATATTTTTACCTAAGCCTCAAAGTCTACTGATTAATTGCAGTAATTAAGAGAACAGTCACTGGTCCAAATGGTCTTTGCAAATCTAGTCCTAATCATAGTTTCTGGTAATTTAAGGTGCGTACAATGCATAAATTAATACAATAACTAAATGAAACACTAAAAATACATATTATGAAATATACATCAGTAGTGAAATGAAAAATATTGTGTGGTTTCTTACAAGGATGAGATGAAAAACACAAGGACAATACCAAGATCACTAGATCTATTAACCAATATACCCAAAGCTTTCAACTCTTTCTTCTAATCTTTTACCCACCTTTATACCCTTGATTTACCCTTGAAAATATCTTATAATCACAGCCCTTAAACCATCTTGATCAACACTTATAACAACTTCCCAAAGAAACCAAGAAATGATGAGATTTGGGTAGAAATGAACCAAGAATTAGTTAGGAACTCTAAACCTACAACTAGAGATGATAGAACAAGATCAGGATAAAGTTTTTATGATGATTTTTGGTGACTTGGGTTGTTCACATAGAGAGAAGGAAGTGAAAAATGAAGTTTTGATCTTGTTTGCATGTAGAAATGACTATCTTTTATTATAACTTTAGTAGTGGGAGACAAGAAGTAGTGGTATGAGACATGTGTTCATTTGTGTAAGATGGTGGTGGCATGTGATGGCGATAAGATGAGATTTGTATGTTTATCTTGTTATATAATGATAGTTTAATTATTGGAGGATATAGTTTGATCCCGATAATTGCAAACGTGAAGTTTTTAAGACGCGAAATTTAAAACTAGGTAACGCAAAAATACAAAACTTACAAGAATGTTAAAACTTGACATCAAAACCTATTTTGATATTTTAGGTGATCCTTAAGCTTGTTGGGTGATTAATTGTTGTTTAAAAATTGAAAACGCAGACTCCAAAAGCGCAAAACGCGAAATGTGCAAAATTTTAACTAAAAATGGAAAAGTAAAAATAGAATATTTAAAATATGATTGTAAGAAACCAAAATATATAAAAATAATTATATTGAGTATTGTCGGGTGTCAGTTTGAGTTAAATGTACGTTTAATAAAGTACGCGGAATAACCTATCTAGTTATTCATAAGAGTGAATTTAATTAAAATTAACATAATAAGTAAAATTAAATAATTAAACAATAACCTCAAAATTGTGAATTGTTACACCTATAAATACCAGTTCATTTCCACGAAATGGACCAAGCAACAATCAAGTGAAGCTAATCAATCTGCATACATTTACATACACTATAGTCGTATGTGAGTGTTACCACAATTCTTGATCCTCGATCATACCTTTGGGTCCTTACCGAACGTGGGAAACCGAATATACAATTATCATCACCCAAATCACATCTCATATATACCACCTAAATAATGTTGCCGAAAAATAAGCAAAATACTTTTGTAACTCCAAATAATTCATTTTTTTGCTATTGGAAAATACACATCCTTATTTTTCCAACCAATACAGTTTATTCATAGATGTTGGAGAAAATCGAAGAATGTTTTTTATACTCAATTCCACTTGATGTATCACATATGATATAATACTTATCTATAAGTTCGAACACTCAACATGATATCGTAATATGAGCATATGTATTTGTATGAAACTCTAAAAGATTCATTATTTGTTGCATTAAAGAATACACATCCTTAACTTTTCAACTATATATCACACTAATATTTGAACTTCTAAATCAATACGGTTTATTTATAAAAGTTGGAGAAAATATAAAGAAAAAATAATAATTGATTTAACCTCTAAATACACTTTTAACCTCTAAATAAATTTTATTTAACTAATGATACAACATGTGGAGCTTCTCACAAAACATGACCGAGGTACTATTCGTTAAAAAAATATGGTTATATAAACTTTAACTTACTGCCTGTTAGATGATGTTTTCCATCAGTTTATATGCAACATATAGCAACTGAGAGCGATGTTGGACCGCTAAACGTTAATGGGTCGATAACTAATGCATAATAATTAGTTATAAGATTTGGACCAAGACACTAGGCTAGTTGTCATAGGGTGTAGGAGCCACCAAAGTACTACACTAACATAGACGTATCATCCTTAACCACAAATTAAGGCATGATAGATTCAGTAGATATAGCTAGTTAATAATAAGGAGTAGTGCATGCTAGGTAAATATGTTTTTCCCATTTATAAGCACAACAAATTTCTTTTTCTTGCATTTTAATTTCATTTTCTTTTGGGTTAATATTAGTCTAAAATCAAATGCCTCAAACCACTCATATTTTACTTACTTTTAATTTAAAACACAAAATTACCAAAAAATATATATATAAAAAAATAAAAAATAAATAAATAAAATAAAACTTCTTTAGTTCCTTTAGATCATTTTGTCATATTTTATGAGCCTACTCCATTATTCCCCTAGAGAATGATCAATCCCCCATACTTTCCTTTATTACATTAGAACGGTTAGGTACACTACATAGGAGGTTGTAAAGCTTGCTTTGCAATCAACCGCAGATCACATGCCACAATAGAAAGCATATTTGTTCCCCTCAACTTTAGCTTTCCTGAACTCCTTTCTTATTGTCTTCAATTGCCTGCTCCTATCATATCTAACATCATCCTCTGACCCAATGTCACTATTAAAGCCATCAATGTCAACAACATCTACCTCATCTCCTAGTAAAACATGTTCAACACTTGACTCGTTACACGAATGTTGTTTAAGTATTATTATTAATCTCAAACAAATGAACCTCCACTTAGGTTCAATGATTTCATTCTCTTCATCTACATACACATCATCATCACACTGTTTCCCATCATAAGTCACCATCATACTCACTGTCTAAACCATTCTCTATCCCCTCATTATGTTCCTTGCCATTATCCACCTTTTCATAATTACTATCAACATTACCCCATCTAATTCTCCTTCTTAATCTGACATTTCTTCGACTAAGTTAGTAACGAAAACTTATTCCTCAATCACAACTAGTGGAATATTAAGGTCAATATCTTGCTTCGTATCTTCAGTTCTGAAATTTTCACCATGACTTAAGACCTCTTGACCATAACTACCCACATATAAACCATCAACATTACCTACTTCCAATTCCCTATCTATATCCATAACATCAAAATTAATACATCTAATCATATTTTTAATTACATAATCCACAGTTAGTTCCATTGAAGTAAATATTAGGTTGATACTACCAAATTGAATCTCTATAGCTGGAAGTTCATTGCGTTCTTTGTCACCTAAATCAATAACACTCAACTAGGTATATGGGAGCATGGTTTCCATACTAGGATGGACAAAGAGGCCTTGAGGAATGGACTTAGGTGTCACAGACCCACTGGTCACACTACCCTTAGAAGCTGTACTATCATTATGGCATTCCAACAACAACAACTTATCATCTTTTTTCTTCCATGCAGTACTACTAGCTTCACTCCCCATGTCCTCTTCATATTCCTCTCTAGTTGCCTTGAATTGTAAACACAAGGTTAGCCAATCTACAAACATCATCATCACTAACTAAACAAAACAAACCCACATCTAAATCACTCATTGGTCTCATATAGTGATATAAAGAGGCTCATCTTCACCCATGTAACCTAACTCCAACATTGTCTTATCGAGTTCATGAACAATTAACACATCTATATCCACAAAATCGAATATATCTTGGCTAACTCCCACATATTCTCTCCCAGTGAGCTTTCTAACGCTTCCACCATGGTTAATACGGAGGTTAAACATGTTTGGTAGAAAAACTGAAACATAAAACAAAAAGATTTACTTAATAAATCTTCAACAAAAAACTAAATAATATTTTAACTAGACAAAATATAAGTAAAACCAACATCATTTCAAAATCTTACCATAGATCTTCTCGAGTTGCTCACACAACATCTGTCATTTTATCTTGCACGATTGTTCGTTTATTCCACAAGGTTAACACCATTATCCTAATCGTAGATCTTTAATGTACAAAATGCAATTTTTGAAAACCTAGTTAAAATGTAAAGATTATAGTCAGAGAAAATGAAAGGATGAAAATTGTGAGTAGAGAATGGTGTAACGGGTGGGGAACATGGAAGTGATATGATGGAGTATCACATATGTCATAATAGGGGGGAGAGAGAGAGAGAGAGAGAGAGAGAGAGAGAGAGATACAAACTCAGAAATGACTAATTTACCCATCGTGTGTATATTACGTGTATAGATTAATGAGAAAAAGTAACGAGCGTTAGGGTTTGGGTATTATTCGAAGCAAATTTAAAACCTTAGGGATGTTTGGTGTAATTTGACCGTTCTTGGAGGCTAATTGTGCAATTTACCCTTTTATCAATAAAGCAAACCCTTATGTTTTTAAAGTTGTATCAAATAAACATGGATTAAGAAGCTTCAACAATTTTGCAATCGAGCATCAAAAATAGGCAAAAATGACTTTCTTATTGCAAATTTTTTTGTATGAGTACAATTATTTTGGAAAATTAGAGGTAATTGTTAATTAAGCAGTTTTTTTCTTAATACCGTCGCAACACGCGAATAAACAAGATCTTGTTACTCCAACAACAATGATCCTATAATATTTTGAATACTAAAACTTGGTTGCTTAACATTTTTATTTTTATTTTTATTATTATTTTTTTTGGTCAAAATGTTATAATAAGTATTATTTTTTCTTTTTGTTTTAACTAGCTTATTTTAAACTTTACGAACATTACTGATTTTAACATTAATTAATAGGGAGATCTACATGTATATCCTTACAAAATTTTACAATTACATTAATATCCTTCCAAAGTTCTTATTTACTTCAATCTCTTCTGAGAACTTTAAAACACACAAATATATCCAAAAACACATTTTCTTCATATTTAATAATTTAATATTAAATACTTTTTTTTGGTAAAGGGGAGTAATCCTGCACCCTGGTAAAATATATTAAACAAAAAACATTGAAGTACAAAAGACGATGGTGAATTCCCTCGCCTCAGTCCCTTAGGACACTAACAGCGACCACTATATAAATTTAATATTAAATACTCTTATATCAAAATTAATTAACATGCTAAGTTACCTCTTTACCTTCTTCTCCGTAGCTCTAGTAACTGGTCAACTTCTTTACAAAATTTTTATTCAAATAGTGAAACTCTCTACTGCTACGAAGAGAAAATACACATCTTCAAATTATGATTTGCTATTACTTATTTATTTTTCTCTTTTCTTTACCATTTGGATTATCACATAAAACACAGTGCATTTAACGTCACTCGCACATTATGGCTTTCACTTTCTTCTTTTATGTTCTTGTATCTTTTTCAATAATTGATTCATAAGGCTCTTCATAGATTTACACCTTTTTGTATCTTTTTTAGATGGTTAGATATATATCATCCTACGTTCAGTAACATCGAGGACATATTCTCTTGGGTTGACTCGCTAACCATTCGTTTCAACCGGAGGAGGGTGTTTATTAACACGGTTTTGTGGGTGATTTGGAGGTATTGGAATAACAAGATCTTTGGGTTAGTGAAGATGAACAGGAGTAACATGTTTGATGATATAGTTTCCACAGTTTTTGATTGGTGTTCTAGTAGAAGCAAAGTCTTCTCGAAAAATTGGACGTTGTGGTTGCAAAACCCAATGTTACATACATTGTAATTGTTTTTCTAGCTCCTTGTTAGTTTTTTTTATAAAATTTTGCCGTTCAAAAAAAATATATATATATATATATATATATATATATATATATATATATATATATATATATATATATATATATATATATATATATATATATATATACTATCTTAATAAAACAGGGTTTTGAAAACATCATCTCTCCCCAAAATACCTTAAAACTTGCCACCTGGATATTCATTTTGATCCAACGGCCATAGATCCGTTTCGTCTTATAAGCATTGACCGGGGAAAAAAACGTGCGGCATCTATGACTATTCTTTCATTTGAGACAATGCACCCCCCAAAAAAAACACACATTTCTCTCTCAACAATTCCTTTCTAAACCCTATTCGATAATCAAAATACGATCCATCCAAATTAACTGTAATCAAATTCATAGCTTCACAATCATAATTTTTGGCATAAATCATTTAGATAACAAAACACATATCAGATCCTCCAGATCATTCGATAAAAAAACACAAACAAGATCTCCAACCCCAGATCTGGGAAGAAACTAAAAACACATCACAACAAATCTTTGGACGAATCAACAAACTTTTGATGATAAAAGAAACGGTTTTGATAACAAAAGATGCAAAAATCAACCAGAGGTAAACATGCATTTTTATTATTATTATTATTTTTTAATTTACCTGTTTTGGTTATCAAAGAAAATGGTTTGGATGTTGAAGTTTTGTGAGTGATTATGCAAAAAATATTTTTCATTATAGTTTTGTGATTCTAAGGCTGCGTTTTATCGATGTGTTTTATGGAATATTTTGTTACCCATTTAATTTATTTTTTCATATGTTTGATATGTGATAAAATTAGTTATTTTATTTGCTACGAGCTGATGATGTGTTTTATGCACGCCATGTATTTGATGAAATGCAGGTGCACATTGTCCAAAAGAATCGACCGAGAAGAACAACAATCTCACTAATTTAAGGTTAGTGATTTTCTTTAAAAGTTTGATAATGTAATGTCTCAACAATCATATATTGTCCAAATAAAGGTTTGTAACTATGTTATATTATGCATGTAATTAACGAGTTTGATAATGTAACCAATATGCCTCTTTGTAGATATATTCATGGTACCAGATGCATGTTTACGACCATAACGGGACATATATCATGGTTAGAAGTGCGGCTTCTCATGTGTTTATTTTATCCTCAATGATATTGCATTGTTTATCGTCAATTTTTAATTTCATGAAACTCATATGGCAACAAAATTAACTTTGTTTTGGGTTCGTTTAGTTTAGTTTCTTGAAGCAACATGGTTATAATAAAGTTTAACATTCTCATACCTTTATTTTGTTAACAGGATCGCGCTGATGATTTCCTGCTGGAAGGGTTCATAGGTTTCGAACAACGGATGACAGGAGTGAGGATGGCAGTGCAAGTAGCGATGGATGTCAGACGAACATGTGAACACTGACGTGGATTTTCACTATTCAATTGAAAATGTGACACCATGAGTACTTAGCTTGCTACTGCTAACATGAGTGAGTGCTCTTTTTTCTCTTGGATATTGATAGAGGTTAAACAACTCAATTGATTTATGTGTTTATGTTTCCATTTTAAGTACAAGATTTTCTTTGTCTAACCATTTGGGTTATATTTTATTGCAAATGTATGAAACTAATAAAAACTACAAAATAGTTAAAACTAAATGCATATGTGAATTGAAGATATATGGTTGAATGTAACTGCATAAATTTTTAACTCAAATGTTATTTCATGTCAAGGGCGAAAGGTGAGTGTGCTACTATTATTTTTGCGTAACATTTTTGGTAAATGGCAGTATGTTTGAAATGCTCGATTTCAGTTAACTCAAACACTTTTGTCTGTAGTGCTTTAGTTTGAATATTTATATGCATTCTATATGAAAATTTCTTGATTAAAATCAAGTATGTGAAAACTTATTGTGATATTTATCGTTAAATAGTAGCACCATTAAACTTTGTTGTATATGAAAAGTATAGGCCAATACAAGAATGTCGAATTTCCATCTAATCAAAAGGACGTTTTTTTGAGTGAATTATATTATTTGATTTATTTATTATTTTTTTTACCTTTCTGCATTATTAAGTACAACTCATTCAAGTAAATGGGTCGAAATTGCCTAGATTACCCATTCGTAAGTAACTGGGTCAAAATTGCCACGTCCAATTATAATGTGTTTCTTTTGTTACCAAGAATTTTAAAATATTGTTGTAATAGAAAGGTAACAGTTTGACCCGTTACAACTACCGCTAACAGTCCATTGTTGCCACTTGCCACATGTATGCCACCTACAATAACCTACGAAAATATTGTGTTCTAACGTCTTCAATGTTTGATAATTATAACTTATGTGGTATGTTAATAAAATGTTTTGTTGTAATAGTTTAATGTGGCTATCTTTTCCATTGAAAATATTATGTTGTACAATATATGATTTGAGGAGGCAAAGGTGAAGTCTCTATTTGAGAGATGGATGGTTCATCTTAGATAAGACCCAATAATTCATATGTTAGGTGGTTAGTTATTGTAACTTATTTTATGTATTTTGAATTTCTTTGTGAATTTTCGCTCTTAAACACTTCCTGTTTCTTTTTATGATCTTTGTAGGGTGAGGGAGGTGTCGTTGGCGTGAAGAGTTGTGTGACAATGATGTGGTGGGATCGCCAGAAAGAAAAACATACTAAATATACGTCGACCCACTTTCTAGAGAGTATATCTACAACAAGCAAAGAGCAAAACACATAAAAATGTGCCTGCGTCACTTTCTCGAGAATCCACAGGAAGTAAAACTGAATGTTTACCATGAGGTACCTATAATTTATATTTTCTTCCTAATATATACATTTTTCTTAGAAACATTTAATGAGAACAACCTTTATTTTGATACAACTAAACACAGCCTTACAAAAATAACTTTTACAAAGGATGCATCTATTGAGGTTGTGGCCCAACACGTAATGCTTAAGAGTTTTTTGCTTTATTAGGGAATGCAAAGAACACATTATGTAAAGAAAACCCGATGGTTGACAATAACTTGGTATAGAAGGGAAGAATTTGGATGACTAAAAATATTATTGTACTTCATATTGGTAGATCAACCCTTGGCTGCATCATCACTGGTAACTCAAGATCTTTTTGACAAAAAAAGGTTAGTATATTTTCTATTTTCCATAGTTATCGAGTTTGGCATGTTTTTCTATTTGCCATTAAAACATTCAAAACATGACAAAAAGACAATGTCTTCAATGAGAACCACTTCTGAGATCAATCTTCTATCTATTTATGTTGTGTATTGTTAATAAACTTTATGGCTAAATCTTACCGAGTGAGTATGGAGTAGTCATAGATATGTTGGCATCATTAAGGATTATCTTTCGATACATTGAACGAGGTCTCAAGTAGGGTATGCATCAACTCACATTTAGCTCATTCTTTTAATTTCAGTTGTGATGCAGAGTTGCAGACATGGTTAGGAACAAAGAGTTATTGCTTTCTGTTCCTTTTGAGAATGTCCAAATAAGTCGGATAAAAGATATGATGTTGGAACAATTACTATTGTCACATGTGAGACTCTTTGATTCAGTCATCTCATTTGTTTTTGGATATGTTCTCATTCAATGAATGTATTTTTGTGATTATTTTGTTTGTCTTGTGTGTTTTGAACAATGGTAGGTGGTGTTTGTGGGTCGCTTTTTGCTATGGTTTTCATTCAGTGAATGTATTTTTTGCGTACTTAGTCATTTTTTTTATTTATTTTTTATTTTCTGTGTTTTGTTTGTTTGTTGCGAAAAGAAATTAACTGAATAGTTTATAGATAAAGGAACTCGAGAGCAACATTGTCTATCAAGAAGTTCTTCATAGATTGTTTGTTTTTTTATCATCTTTTTCTCCACAATAAAGTATATGTACTTTTTCTTACCGCTGTTAAACACATAACCTTATTTCTTTTCGGTTTAATGATATACTATTTAAAGTTATTGTATCAAATAGTTTAATACTTTTTTTTATCTTTCAAAGAATGTTTGGAGCTAGCCGTCCATCGGGCGGGCCTTGAGGCTAGTATATATATATATACACCTTTTTGGTTTCAACTGTTCAGACTTCAAACATGGGTGTTTTTAATTTGGGATTTCATCTTCTACAAAAACCCTTCAATACTCTGTTTTTTTTTCTAATTAAAAGAGAAGGGTAAAAATGTAATATAACATTTAAATGTGTTTATTTAAATAGCTTGAATATACACGTGTATTTTAAAGTTTTGAGAGGACATTAAAATAGTTATACAATTGAAAAATATATTGATGTAATTATTAAGTTTTGTAAAAATATAGATGTAAATGCTCCTGATTATTCAATGCATCAAAAACTGCGCTCTTTTATTATTTGATGCTGAACTTATGAATTTATTGTCCATTTTTTTAATTGAAAAACTAATAAAATTGACAACTTTATTGAAAATCAAAACACCTTGAAAGAATCAAAAACTTCACTTTTACTCTCTCTTCTCTCTTACACAAACTTTTTCTCACATTTTTTTCTCTCATTTGTATACTTCATTTATTCCACACCTGGTTCATTAACTTGGTTCATGGACTTCTTCTACTTCTAAATGCTAACCACCATGTCGCCGGAATGCATTGCCGGAAACCATGGTCGTTTTTCTAGCCGCCGTACGCCGTCGTCCATTACTGTCGGAATCTTCAAAGGTTACCCATTTGAATCTTAACTCAATAAATACTAAGAACACTAACTCCAAAACCCAAAAAGCATGTTGCAAGCTGCAACCACCGAAGACCCATACCGTCGCGACCTACCACCAATGGTGACCCACAAACTCCACTGGAGATTCATCCTGTCGCCACCTACTGTCGGTCACGTACACCACCAACACACACAAACACACCAAAGACAATCACACTATCGTATTTCAGATGGTGATGTTGGTGGGTGCAAAATAATGCCGTGGTGAAGATGCAGATTTTTAAAGAAGGAAAATGAGAGGAGTGATAGTTGTGTGACAATGAGAGAGATTGTGTGTAAACATTTTGATTATTAATATCATTAATTACTCTTGATTTTAAAAAAAGAAGAAAACAAAATAATTGTGCAATAAATATTATATTTAAGTCAATGATTAGGTAATTATATCGGTGTATTTAGACTATCCCGTTAGCAACTTCAAGGACAAAATACATTAATTTAAAATAAAAGCTAAGATTTGTCAACGCTAATATTTCAAGGAATACTTTGCTGCAAATGAAGTCTCCTCATCTTTTACCAATATCATACTCACAACTATCTTATATGCCAATTTGGTTTAGACTCCATTCTATTTAGTGATCAATTGATCATCATGGTTATTCTAACTGAAATTTCACAAGAATCTTCATCTTCTTCACCTACTTATGATTATGCATATGACGTGTTTTTAAGTTTTAGGGGTACCGATACTCGTAACAATTTCACTGATCACCTCCACAAGGCCCTCATCAATGCCACTATAGACACGTTTTTGGATGATGCTGAGATTAGAACTGGAGAAGAATTGAGGCCTGAATTGGAGAGTGCGATTAAAGAATCTAGAGCTTCAATCATCGTGTTGTCCAAGAATTACGCTTCTTCTACATGGTGCCTTGATGAGCTAGTACTAATCCTTGAGAAACATAGGACCTCCAAACATACTGTATTCCCAATATTCTATCATGTCAAACCCACCGATGTCAGGAAGCAACAAAACAGCTTTGCAGTCGCAATGGCAGATTATAAACAGAAGATGGAGGCTGAAACAAATGCAGGGAAGAAATGTGAATGGGGTCAAAAGATAGAGAAATGGGAGAAAGCACTTAAAGAAGTTGCTGACTTAAAAGGAAAAGATGCAAATGGCAGGTATTCACTTGCTTTATGATCTTTCTAAAAAAGTTTATGCTTAAATTTGCCGAATTGAGTTATATTGATATTGACTTTATTATCATTCTTAGTTATATTATTGCCCTAAAAGGACTGATTTAGTTTGATTATTGTTTAGGTTTATTTGGTTCCCTCTAAGTATTGTATTACAATATAAGGTTATTAGCTCACACTAATTAAGTTGCATATGGTATAATAATTGATTATTCAAGCTGTATCAGTATTGAGTTGAACCCTTAGAGATATGTGGGATTGATTGATGTGAAGTGCTTATCTACACTCTAGAAATAAGCACATGTGAGTGCTTATATACTTTTATAATAAGCACATGTGTGCTTATTCTGAAGTGTTCAATTGCTCTAAAACAATCATATAAGTAGTTTGAGCTTATATGCGTTTATAATAGACATATAATCACTTAGATAAACAATTCCAAACATCCTAGCTCATCGTACGTATCATCATAGATCACAAGCAGGAGATTTTTTTTTGTTTTTTTTTTGAATGACAAATTTTATTAATAACCCTATCAAGGTGCTAGAGAGAAAAGTTCAATAGTAATAGAACAAGCAGAAATAGGATCAGTGATCCATACATTCCAAGTAGGAGTAAGTTTCTTATTCCTATATGTAAACCAAGGGTGAGATAGAGATTTGATTTCATCCCTAATAATTCATTTTCTTGGAGGTTTTGAGCCAAAACAAATCTTCTCTCTGAAACTCCAAATAACCCATAATGATGTTTGAACAACTAACCGCATCAAAACATTGCACATGCTTGATATGTATAATGAGAAATGGTTATCTAAGTGATTATATGCAGGTTAATTGTTTGTTCATTTCTGGAAAAATATTGCACATGCTTGTTATGTATAATGAGAAATGGTTGTCATGCCTGAAATTATATGCCTGAATATGTGCCTAATCTTACTCAGCATTAATCCGTTGGAGCTAGGGGTTCACTTAGTCAAAAACCAATAGATTGATGTCATGTAGTATTATGCACAACTAAATTAATCCTTGCATGTCAATATTTATTTTTTCTTGTAAAATGAGTCATCGCAGTCAATTGATAGTTTAGATAGTGATGATATATAAAGGAGACATTCAAACTAAAAAACTGATACCATGTATGATGACCTTATGATCTTATTTATCAAATTAGTTGGATGGTATCTTCTTATTGACATTGGAACTGGTTACGGATACGATTACAGGCGAGAGACAATACTTATTGAAGAAATTGTTAAAGAGATCAGTGACATATTAGATCTACACAAAAGGAGTAAAATTCCAAAATTAATTGGGATGGAGTCTTTGGTTATTGATATTACTTCATTCTTGAAAGATCGATCCCCCCAAAGCATTAAAGTTCTCACCATATGGGGAATGGCTGGGATTGGAAAGACATATCTGGTAGACTATATCTTTAAGTCACACTATCATGACTTTGAAAGAAGCAGCTTTCTTGAAGATATTGAAAGGAGGTGTAGACAGCCAAATGGGTTGCTTGATTTACAAAAACAACTTCTTAAGGATATTAGAGATGGAAGTTGGATGGACATACATAATACCGATGAGGGCACCTTTAAGATTGAGAAATCACTTCATAGGAAAAGAACTCTTCTTGTTCTTGATGGTATTAATGACATTGAACAGCTTGACGTGTTGATTGGGACAAAAGTCATTCATCAAGGAAGTAAAATCATAGTAACATCTAAAAACGAATCATTAACAGAAAAGTGTATGTTGTTTAGAGCAGAAGATCCCCCCAAGCACATGAAGCACTTGCTTCGAGGCCTAGATGAAAAGAAATCACTTCAGTTATTAAGCTGGCATGCCTTTGGACGAGACGAACCCAAAGAAAATGACAAAAGTGGGGCAATAAAGGTTGTCAAGTATTGCAAAGGGCATCCATTGTCTCTGAAAGTTCTGGGAAGTTCTTTACGTAATGAAGACACTACATGGGAGTATATCTTAGAATCACTAAATAAAGAAATTAATCCTGATATTAAAAAAGTCTTGCATCTAAGTTATGAGTCTTTGCCATATGTACTAGACAAAGAACTGTTTAAGCACATTGCTTGTTTTTTTGTTGGAGAAGATATAAAGTTTACAGAAGAAATATTAAAAGCTTGCGGAGTATGCAAAACATCTGGGATTAAGATTCTCATGAATAGAGGCCTTGTAACAGTAGGGTCATCTAATAAATTGGTGATGCATCAACTTCTTCAAGATATGGGAAGAGATATAGTCTGTCAAGAAGCACCTAATAAGCCATGGAAGCGTAGTCTGCTATGGGATCACGAAGAATGTTTGGATGTGTTGCTAAAAAATAAGGTAATGTAAATTTATTTGCTATGTAAATATTCACTAATTTAAATTATTTGTATATAAACATAACTTTTTTCATCATATGTTATTTCTTTTTCCTTTTAGGGAACAACAAAAATTCAAGGATTTGTCCTTGAAATGAAAATATTACAGAATGAGACTACAAATGAACCATCTAACACCAATAAGCGAAAGTTTGGAAATAGATCATTTTCATTAATCGGCTGGGTTCACACACTTCTCACAGTTTTATGGTGGTTATTTGGTTGGTTTTTAGGAACGTATTCCTCATTTCAGAGTAAAAAATGTGGCATTGAGACACATGCATTTAGTAAGATGTGTAGCCTAAGACTGCTACAACTAAACTATGTACAATTCAACGGATCTTTCAAGAATTTTCCTAAAGGTTTAAGATGGTTATGCATGCATGGATTCCGTTTAAGTTACATACCTTCCGACCTAAAAATGGAGAACATAATTGCTCTTGACATGTCTAATAGCAATCTACGACAACTTTGGAAGCAACCGAAGGTACTTGTTTTGAAGCTTTTGCCCTTTAGTTTTCAATGTGTGGTTATCATTATAACACTAACTTGTTTCATTTTATTCATTTTAAATTTAACAGTTGCTCAGGTCACTGAAGTTCCTGAATTTGAGTGGTTGTCGTGAGCTTGTTAGTGTGGGACACTTTTCTGGATTCCCTTTACTCGAAAGGTTGATACTTGCAAGATGTACAAATCTAGTTGAGGTCTGTGAATCAATTGGGAGTTATTGTGATAATCTTGAAGTTCTTGATATGAGTAAATGCACAATGCTGAAAAAACTTCCAAGTAGCATAGGGAAGTTAAAGAAACTTAGAAACCTATTAATAGATGGTTGTTCTGATCTTGATAAATTTCCATGTGAGATAAAGGATTTGGAGTCACTAGAAGTGCTTGAGGCTAACAATATAAACATAGGATCTCATGTGTCTTCCTCTGCTATTGTGCAAATTCTACCGAGAAGTTTAAAGATCAATCTGATCTCTTTACCATGCTCTTTAGTCACTTTGTCAATAAGAAATAATAATTTGTCTAACCAGTCCTTTCCCAGGGATTTTAGTAGCCTGCCAATGTTGAAGAAACTGAACTTAGAAGGTAATCCAATCGACTCCCTACCCGATTGTGTGAGAAGCCTTACTACATTGAATTGGCTCGGCTTAAACGACTGTCGTAAGCTGAAAACTGTCTTGTCTGCTCCAAACACAATAAAATGTTTGTCTACGTACAACTGTTTCTCGTTGGAGAAAATAACATTTTATCCAGAGAAGTCGGCCCCATCAGAAGTCTTCTATTATGATGCTAATTCTTTGACTGAGATTCAGGACAAATTTAAATTACAAGTGTTAGCAGAAATCGATGAAGAGGTACTACACAGTTTGGGCTGGTTTAATATAGAATATTTGAATTATTACAAGGTGTCGATGGAAGATGGTGATGGATGCTACCATTACACAGGAAAAATAATTCCAGTACAGGTGGATGCCTCTTATCTATCTTTAATTTCCTTTCCATGAATATTTTAGCTAAATTTTTTTTCATATGACAGATGTTATATGAGCATGGAATATTCAGCACATATTTAACCGGCCAAGAGGTTCCAAAGTGGTTCACTCATAGAAGCAACGGGTCATCGTTTGCATTGAAATCATCTTCTAAGACTACTAAAATTCGAGGGCTAAATGTGTGCATTGTAAATACAATTTCAAGCCTAGCAGAAGTTGGTCCTTTTAGAATTGAAATAAGGAATTTGACAAAGAACTGCTCCTGGACTTACCAACCTATGATATATGTTCTCCCAGAAGATCATGAGTTTGAATATGGAGATGAAGTTCGAGTATGGTTAAGCCACTGGATATTTGAGAACAATGAGTTTGAAGATGGTGATGATATTAGTATTCACTTCAGTGTTAAATTTGATTATGTTTATGATGGAGATGATCTTTGCTACAGTGGCAATGGACGAGATTATGCTCGTGTAAGGGAATGTGGGGTGAGTCCTGTGTACGACGATGGCAACAAGAAGGAAGATCATTTGGCTTATTACAAATCATGGAAGCATATCATTGGTGGAGATCTGTCTCATGCTGAATTATCTCCAGGCAACTACCTTCTTCTAAAGCAGTGAATATACATCAATCTGTAATCACAATTAAATAAACACATAAGAACTCTATTCAAATGTGCATAACATCAATTAATAATCATATGTGAATCTCAAAACTCATATACGTGCATAATGGTCTATCAAGCTTAATAAAAAAAAGTTCGTCAAAAGTATGCCGATTTGAGACAAGTACGAATGTTAAAATTAGTTACATGTCATTGTAGTATTCCATGAGGCTTTGGCACCCAGGCTCGAAGCTAGTGCATAAAGTTTGTTGTACTTATCAAAGCCTTACCACAGCCCCTGATGTTTTCTTTTTTTTGCTTGAAAACTGTTGGTCCCAAAGTTGAGAGATTCGAATGAAATTGCAAAGTGTAAAATACTAGATAACTTTATAAATCTTTCTAACTAGAATTCTGTTACATATGTTCAAGTATATATAGGACACGAAAGGTTGCCTTGAACCATTGTGTCTATTCGTTCCAAAGGCTGTGTTTGTTCGAATGGTCACGAGCCAAACAACATGTCCCTTCGTTTTTTCTAACTGCTATTAACTAACTTTTAATAACTAACTATAACTAACTTAACTACTAACCGACATAACGGTTATAATGTTTCTAACGAGCAAGTCTGGTCCTTGAAGTTTTAAGAATGAAGCAACAACGAGATTACATGCTCATATTCTCCTCCTTAATCTTGATCGTTGCTTCGTCCTAAGTCTTGAACTCCGAGCATTTGTCGCATAGTCACGAACTTGAGTCTTGGTAAGGCCTTTGTTAAAATATCTGCTCTTTGAAGTTCTCCACTAACGTGTTCCACATTAATATGTCCATTCTCTACGTATTCACGAATGAAATGAGAGCGAATGTCAATGTGTTTGCTCCTTCCATGAAATACTGGGTTCTTCACGAGTTGAATAGCTGATATATTGTCAACTCTAAGCGTTATCCTTTTTTCTTCTGAGTTAATTCACTAAGTAGCCGTTTTAGCCATAAAGCTTGACATGCTGCTGCAGTAGCTGCTATGAATTCTGATTCACATGATGATAGTGCCACTGTGGGTTGTTTCTGAGTACACCAAGTAATAGGTGACTCTCCAAAGTAAAATACGATTCCAGTAGTTCCTTTTCCTTGATCGATGTTGATTCCATAACTACTGTCGCTGTAACCTGTAATTTTGCAGCCGCCTTCTTTCTTGTATATTATTCCATGTTCCTTTGTTCCTTTGATGTATCGGATTACTTGTTTAACTGCTTTCAGGTGATGGTCCTTCGGGTCTTGCATAAATCTGCTGAGTAGTCTGGCTGAATAACTAAGATCTGGTCTTGTGTGTAGTAAGTACCTAAGACTTCCAATCAAGCTTCGGTAGTAAGTTGCGTCAACTGGGTTTCCATCTTCCGCCTTGACCAACTTAGTGCCGGGATCCAATGATATCTTAGTGTCATTGCTATCCGTCATGCTTGTGTCTTTTAAGATCTTGTTAATATATCCTGTTTGCTTGATTGTAATCTCTCCTCCTGTCTGTGTAACTTCTATCCCAAGGTAATAAGCTAGCAACCCTAAGTCGCTCATTTCAAATTTATCTTTCATCTGGGATTTGAACAAGTCAATTTCCAACTTTGGAGTGCCCGTGATTATCAAATCATCTACATATACTCCAACTATAAGTGTAAAAGTCTTACTTCTCTTTGTGTAAATTGCTTGTTCAAGCTCTCGGTGCTTGTCTTAAGCCATACAAAGCTTTGGTAAGCTTGTAGACTTTACCTGAGTTTCCTTGTTGAATGAAACCTTCAGGTTGTGTAACATAGACTTTTTCCTTCAATTCTCCATGCAAGAATGCTGATTTCACATCCAAGTGGTGTACTTGCCAACCATGATATGCTGCTAGTGCTAATATTAAGCGAACTGTTTCTATCCTAGCAACTGGTGCAAATACTTCATCAAAGTCTATTCCTTGTTCTTATACATAGCCTTTTGCTACTAACCTTGCTTTATACTTAACAATCTTTCCTTTAGCATCTCTCTTGGTTTTATAAACCCATTTGAGTCCAATNAAGATCTTGTTAATATATCCTGTTTGCTTGATTGTAATCTCTCCTCCTGTCTGTGTAACTTCTATCCCAAGGTAATAAGCTAGCAACCCTAAGTCGCTCATTTCAAATTTATCTTTCATCTGGGATTTGAACAAGTCAATTTCCAACTTTGGAGTGCCCGTGATTATCAAATCATCTACATATACTCCAACTATAAGTGTAAAAGTCTTGCTTCTCTTTGTGTAAATTGCTTGTTCAAGCTCTCGGTGCTTGTCTTAAGCCATACAAAGCTTTGGTAAGCTTGTAGACTTTACATGAGTTTCCTTGTTGAATGAAACCTTCAGGTTGTGTAACATAGACTTTTTTCCTTCAATTCTCCATGCAAGAATGCTGATTTCACATCCAAGTGGTGTACTTGCCAACCATGATATGCTGCTAGTGCTAATATTAAGCGAACTGTTTCTATCCTAGCAACTGGTGCAAATACTTCATCAAAGTTTATTCCTTGTTCTTATACGTAGCCTTTTGCTACTAACCTTGCTTTAAACTTAACAATCTTTCCTTTAGCATCTCTCTTGGTTTTATAAACCCATTTGAGTCCAATCGCCTTTTGATTAGTTGGCAATGTGGTGAGAGTCCATGTGTTATTTCTGTTGATTGAATCTAATTCAATTTCCATGGCCTCAATCCACTTCTTATCTTTTGATGCTTCCTTAAAATTTTGAGGTTCTTCTTCTGTGAAGAATAAGCTTGGTGCTTCTACATGTTATGCAGTTTCATAGATTTCTGCTAAATCTTTTAAACCTCGAACTGGGCTATGATCATATCTTTGACTTGAGCTACCTAAAGAACTAAAAGTAGCTTCTACTTCATCTTCTGAGTTAGGGGCATAGTTGTATGTTGGTGGTGTGATTGGTGAGTCTGGATCTGATGTTGGATCCGGTATTTGATACTCATTGTCATTATTGTCATTGTTGTCTAACTTGACGGGTATAGGTTTTTCATTGTCAACTTCATCTATCACAAAACTAGCCCAAAATGTGTCTTGTGAACTTGTATCTTCTCCACTCTTATCCCAAACCCACGGTTTTGTTTCCATAAACTTTACATCCCTAATAACATGTTTCTTCTTCTCTATTGGATCATAAAGCCTACATGCTTTTGATCCTTCCTCTACTCCTAAGTAAATCATCGGTATGCTTCTATCATCTAACTTCTTCAAGTGAGGTATCATTATCTTAGCATAAGCTGTGCATCCGAATATCCTTAGGTATTCCAGATTTGGTTTTCTGTTGTAGAGGGCTTCATATGGTGTTTTATCTTCCAGGGCCTTCGTAGGTACCCTGTTGAGTATCTAAATGGCGTGTCTAACTGCTTCCGCCCAAAAAGTTAAGGGTAACTTCATTGCTTTCATCATACTCCTAGTAGTTGATAAAACTATCCTATTCTTTCTTTCTACTACACCATTTTGTTGTGGTGAGTATGGTGTTGTCAACTGTCTTGCTATTCCATTCTCTTTACAGTACTTGGTGAATTCATTTTATGTAAATTCACCTCCTCTATCCGTTCTTAGCATTTTTACTTTCGACTTCAACTCCATTTCAACCTTCTGCCTAAATTCCTTAAATGTTTCAAATGCCTGATCTTTCGATGTGAGAAAGTAGGACCACATGAAACGTGTACAGTCATCAACTAACAGGAAGATGAGCTTTTTTCCCGAATGTATGGCTGGGCTTATGGGACCACAAAGATCTCCATATACCAAGTCCAACGGGTTCTTAGATCTGAATTTAGCTTTGTTTGGAAATGGTGTTCTAATGTGTTTTCCCAATAAACATGCGTCACATATCTGTCCTGCATGTTTTATTCTTGGTATTCCTTCTACTAGACCTTTTCTTGTCATCTTATCTAAAGCGTCAAAGTTTAGATGACCTAATCTATCATGCCATAACCACGCTTGGTTATCTACGTTTGCTAAGAGACATATAGGTGCCTCAATGTGTAGTTTGATACTGTAAAGTCGATTCTTAGATCATTCTATTTTCATCAACAAGGTCTTATTCTTATCATACAAAGTCAGTTTATTGTCATCCAAGATGATCTTGCAACCTATTTCAGTAAGTTGTCCTAGACTAAGTATGTTGCTTTTGTGGTTTGGTATGTAGTAAACGTCCGAAACTATCTTCTGTTGTTGGTTCCTACATCCTAGCAATATTGAACCTCTACCCTTTATCTCTACATTCGATCCATCTCCAAAACGAAAGCGTCCAGTGATGCTTTCGTCAATATCCTTAAAATGACTCTTGGTTCGGGTCATATGGTTACGTGCACCATTATCTAAATACCATACGCTAGCATCTGTTGTAGCATATTTTTGGGGTTGTATTTGACCTTCATTTAACAAAACTTCTTCAGTTTCACTTGTAGCCATTAGTAGTGATGGTTCGTCGTCTTCTAAGATAAGGTTTGATTGTTCGTGGTTTGTTGATGGTTTTCTACACTCATTCTTTACATGACCTAATTTTCCACAGTTGTAACATAACCTTACTCTTATCCCATACTGGTTTATTATTATATTTATCTCTATGGGATGAGTTTCCGCCATTCGAGTTGTTTCTATTTCCCTTATTCTGCCAGTTTCCTCGTGAGTGGTTTGATCTACCACCGCGTTTGTAAAAACGTTTTCCTTTCTTAGAGTGTTCGCCTTGTGGGAACAACAAATTATCCTGGCTTTCCACTTGTCCTCCCTTTCGGAGTTTAATTCTTTCCTCGAATGCCTTAAGTCTTCCTGCGATCTCATCTAACGTAATTTTATCAAGATCGTTTGTTTGTTCTATGGATGCTACTATTTGAATGAATCTATCTGGTGTGGAATCTAATAATTTTCGTACTAATAGTGATTCATCCAAGGTCTTTCCTAATTCAGTTGCCTTTGTGGCATAGCCATTTAATTTGGCTGTAAATGCATCCACACTTTCATCCTCCTTCATTTGAAGAGTCTGAAATCCAATCATCAATGATTGTAAGCGTGCTTGTTGCACCCTTTCTTCTCCAACGTGTCTCATTTTCAATGATTCCCACAATTCTTTTGCCGTTTTGCAGCTAGCTACTTGTAGAATTACATCTTCCGTCAATGCTTGATATAAGAGGGCAAGTGTTGCCTTGTCCTTCTTATCTTCTACTTGCGCATTTTCCTTAGGTTCTATAGTTTCCCATAATCCATGTGCCTCTAGTATGACCTTAATTTGGATTGCCCATACCGTATAGTTTATGGTTTTAAGTTTGGGGTATTGGTATTGTGCAATGGGTGTTATGGGTTTCACTAAGGTGTTATTGTTATTCGCATCGTCACTAGGCATCTTGGAAATGTTTATAATCTTCACTTTCTATGTGTGTGGGAATTCTAATTAGTGTTGTAACACCCCAACCCGACAAGGGCTAAAGTGTCACATTCATGGTGTCAATCAGAACAAACACAAGCATAAACTTTAATAATACAAATGGATACAAGAGTTACAAAAGGTTCCATGATAAAGGAATACAATATCAGAACTAAGTACAAAATGACTAA
>LBNU01007803.1:9470-33845 GCA_014162995.1 Artemisia annua
TTCATTGTTAAAAATGGTTTTTAGGTCCATGTTACATGAAAGTTTAGACTCATTTTCTATTTTAGAAAACTCTAGGATAAATGTGTCAAAGCAAAAGTGTTTGGTTTCAAATTGTACCATGCTTGTTGTTTTATCTAGTTGACAATCACTAATCGGATGATCATCTTCATCTACATCCGTGTCATTCCATGATTCGCAAGCAGGTTCTCTTTGATACACGTAATCATCTTCACTTGTACCTTCATTGAAAACATTTAAACTAGTAGTACATGTATTCACTTCTATTAGGTGTCTATCTATTAGTTTTTCTAGAACTTCTAATTCATATGTAAGATCAAATTGATCATCTTTGACTTGACATATTTCTTGATGATGGTTTAACAAATTTTTCCAAATATCATTAGCCGTTTGACAAGCAAACACTCTTTCATATTCGACCCTTGGTAAAGCTTTATAAATCATTATCTTAGCTTTAGTGTTTTTATCAAGTTTGGGATAATCATATTGATTTTCAAAACTCGTGTTCGTTGGTTTGAAATCACCAATAAAAATAATATGCCAAAGATCTTGATCAATTGATCTCACATAGTTTTCAAATTTACTTTTCCATTCAAGAAAGTTTTCTTTTTCAAATAGCGGTGGTTTTTGTGTACGTTGCCCTTCTTTGAGATTTTCAAAATCCATGGATCGATCCAAGTTTTAAAATACAATATATTTTAAAGATCTTGAGTAACGTAGCTCCTGATGCCAATTGTGGAAAACTAGAAGGGGGGTTGAATAGTTTACCGCTTTTTAAGTTAATTATCTTTTGAAACTTTCGTATAATCAAAGATATAATCTAAGATATACTTTTCAAATAATCAAAGATATAAGCAAAGATACTATCAAAGATATAATCTAAAAGATAATAAGTAGCAAGCAAGACTAGAGAAAGAAACGATCAAACCACAACACGATTGTTTATCGTGGTTCGGCTACAAGGACTCTTTTTCCTTGCCCTACGTCCACGCCCCGAGTATCCAACTCGAGAGTTTAAAGCACTAGTCAACAAACTCCTTTCCCGGTGGAGAAACCTTTACAATCGTCGCTTACACGTTTATCCGGTACAAAGCTAAATACCGAGTTCTAGTTCGAGGTAGAACCAACCTAACGTCGCCTAATTCCTTTTTCCGACACTAAGCTAGATGTCGAGTTCTTTACCAAGGGTACAACCACTCCCGTTAGTTCTTTTACAAGGGTACAACAACTCCCGACACACTATGTATTTTGAGGCCTAAAATACTAACCGATCACTTCTACACAAGATACAAATCAAGTATAAACTACCAAAGTCTATACACAACAAAGCTAATCAAGTCTTGCAACTTTGAGTTGAAACTTGTAACTTCTTAGATCAATATGTGAACTCCTTTGCTACACAAGAGAACCACACAAGTTAGATCTTACTGAGTTAGATGAGAGAAAGTATGTGAAATATGACTCTAAGTGATGAGAGATTTCTTGCAAGTGCCTTGGTATTTATACTCAAGAAAGTCAGCACTCTGGCGGAAACAGCGGTACCCTCAGAAGGGTTCTGCCCGTGTTCCTTCAGGGTTCCGCCAGAGCTGACAGACCAAACTTGCAATAAATCTCTCCAAGACAAACTAGGTCACATCAACTTATTACATGCATTGACTCAATGTGGGAATGCTTCCAAAAATGTGTAAGAACTATAGATGGTCAAACACATAAACATTCCATAAATGCATATTGATGAGATGTGACACTTTCTTTTTAAAGAAGTAAAACTTATGTTATGTTTAACAAGAAATGTAAAGTCTAGTTATACAAGACTTAAAACTAAAGTGATGTTTTACTATAAGCTAAAGTTTGTACTTTGTCATTAACAAAACTTAGCAAAGATCGTAAAATATAAATAACGTTTTTAGGCGATATTTGTATTAACACTCCCATTGAGCCAACATTGCCAAACACCCCTATCTCCACTCAACCAACAAAACCTTCACATTTAGAACCAAGACTTCTTTCATTTACCACACCTCATTCATCTCCTCATCTATACCTCAACTCATTGGAGGATTTACCTTTCAGACCTTATAATCCACCACTATTGCCTACATTCTCATCCATTAAGAAAATAACCACCCAACAACCTTCCTCCCACAACATTGATGTTGACATAAACATACCACCACCCATAGTTAACTTACCTTCCTCTCCTCCACCCTCAAATGGCCCATTTTGGGTTATGAGAAGATGTCAACCTTCACCTCAACCACCTCTACCAAACAATGATACATATCCTCCCACACACTCCTCTCCACCAACACCCGTGGTACATCCACAACCTTTTCACCTAGGTGCTTCTACCTCAAACCTACCTCAACAACCTTCGTTCTTAGAACCACCACAAACAAACCACAATGATACTTGTGATCATTGTCTACATGTCCAAACCTTAGTTCATGAACTACATGAGGAAGTACGTTTCATGTTCTATCATCTCCTTGAACGTCTTGATGACGTCTCTAAACCAAACCCACCCGAAAAACCTTGAAGTACAAGCACAAGTGGTCTTCCCCCTCTAGTATTTAGGACTAGATTTTATCGTTAGGATTTTTAGATTTTTCTTATAGATCACTCTCTTATTTTTAGAGACTTGTCAACTATTTGTAACATCTCTTTGTTAATTGAATGAATCTACTTGATTATGTGCTTCTTGTCTATATGAACATGTTTGGTGTCTTCATATTTTTCTATTTTACAATGCTGCTAACAACCTGCAGGTCAGCCGGATCCTTCAATTTGTACTGGCCGGATCGCTTTTACAAAGGAACCGGTGGATCCGGGTAAACAGAATACTAACAAAATTTTTTATGCAGCAAAATTTTCAGCGAAAAGGACATTGTACACTTGATTTTCTAACCTCTGTTTTGTAGATTTTCAAAATACACATGGATTACTTAACACCCTCATTAAGGGGGAGCTCTCGTCCGAGCTTAAACCATTGCAAATATTTGCAATAAACACGTCTTAGCCTCCTTAATTATTTGACGCCCTCATCAAGGGGGAGCAACCGTCAAGGGGGAGCAACTAAGAAACTTCTTTCTCTCTATACTCCATTTTACATTTCTTTCACATTTATCCATTCTAAAATGCATTCGGGTTAGTTTCTTTTCGACACTCTTTTTGTTTCGACAAAAAGGGGGAGAAAGAGTAAAAACTACAATTCAAAACTTTACGAATTTTACTTTTTACTTAAAATAATTTTATGTTTTGTCATCAACAAAAAGGGGGAGATTGTTAATAAAATTAAACCTTAAAGACGTTTATTTATATTTTACAATCTTTCAATGTTTTGTCGATAACAAAAGTAAAATCATTTTAAAGAAATAGTTACGATACATAAACATTTTGAAACAAATAGTTTACTAACTCATTTCACTAAACTAATACATATCAAAACATGTTTAGTTATATAGTTTACATAAAATTAAAACTATTTTATAAAAACATTTTAGTAACATTTGTTACTTACACTTTAATACATGCTAAGTAAATAAAAGTGAACACTTGGATTATCCATGACCCAAAACCAAGTGCATAACCCATAACCCATGGAGCTTTGATCCATAACCCATAACCCATTGCATGACATCATGCATGACATCCATAATGGGTGAAACCCATGACCCAAAGTCCATAACCCATAACCTATGAACCAAGATGTCTTTGACATCAGGCATGACATCATCTATCCATGGATTATAACCCATAACCCATGACCCGGTTTGTAAACCAAAATCCGGACTGGTTTACCCAGTGTGCCGGATCCCTGAGTTTACACTGGCCGGATCCCTCTGGGAGGGAACCGCCGAAACCGGGTGAACATTAGACAATTTTGCCTATAAATAGTGAGCCATTTCTCACTTGTTTCTTATCCCTTTTAGAGTTTACTTCTCTCTATACTCTAAACTCTCTAACCTCAGATCCAAGGATCTTTCTATGTAGTTTTTCTTTGTGTTTCTCTTAGGTTCCTTTCAAAAGGCGAGAACACAACCTCTCGAAGACTAGCAAGCTCGGGTGAGGAGTTGCTTAGGATCTTCTCTTCCAAGATCACAGAAGTGATACTTGTTCTTTCTCTCTTCTCCAAAGGTGTTGTAAAAGTGTTGGGTCAATAGGTGTAAAAAGGAAGTGAAAACCTTTAGTTGAGTTGTATCTGGGTGTGTTGGTTTGGTCCGCCGTGTTAAGGACCCGGTATCTAGCTTTGTACCGGAAAAAGTGATAGCTATGGTGTAAAGGCTTCTCCGCCATGTGAAAGGAGATTTGGTGTTGTGATTACGAACTCTCGAGTAGGTGATTCGGGGAGTGGATTAGGGCAATGAAGGTTTCCTTGTAGCCGAACCACTATAAATACTTGTGTTGTGGTTGTGTCTCTCTAACTCTATCTCGTAGCTTAGTTTATATGCTTTCTTTTCTATCAATATCCAACACGTCAAAACTAGATTGACATAAGTCGATCTAAAAGTTTTAATAAGTAATTTTAATCGGCAAAACTATTCAACCCCCCTTCTAGTTTTCTACAAAAAGGACGACTAAGATGGTTTATGCATGTCCAGATGAGATCACAGTGAACGACTGTTAGAAGAGTGAAATCTCTTATTATCAATGGCTTGAGAAGAATGAGTAGACCAAAGCAAAGATAGGAGAATTGATTGAAGTGTTATCTAAAAGAGCTTCGATCTTTTGTACAAGGACATAAATTTTCCCTGGGAAAAAACACGAACTTGAACTATGAATCTAAGCTGACCAACAACACTTACCATAATGGTTCCAATCCAAGGTTTACAAATGTTAATTTTCTTGGTTTGGAGTGGGAAGGGAGTGAAGGAGGGAGATGGAAGAGCGCCGCAAAGCATTTATAATGTTAAGTTTTTTTCATTATTAATAAAGTTTCACAATTGTTCTCCTATCATGTAATTTTAACATTTTTTATGTTGTTAATATGGACAAATGATTTAAACTTGTAACAACATTATCAAAATTAATTGACAACAAAACTTTAAAATGATTTTATCTAGCATCGAATGCGATTTCAGCCAAAAAGCCTTTTTTTCATGACAAACATCTTCTTTTATGGCAATAACCTTGTTAAAGGTCGATACATTGACAATTCTCTTAAAACATCATTTCTAATTAGGGGTGTCAAAAAACCCAACCAGATTCGGACCCGAATAAGTCTATTCGAGTCGGGTTCCTCGGGTCAATAACTTTATTTGAGTTAATCGGGGTAGCCCGAGTAACCTTAATACTAAATAGTGCGAGGTATCGGGTTGAAAATATTTGGCTAACTCAGGTTAGGGTCGATCTAATTGATACGAATAAGGTATAACATGAAAGTTGTGTTTACAACTTTAGAGGATCATCCTTCCATTTCATTAGCCAACTAATTTAATTAGTAGCATTTTGTTATTGGGAATTGATTTGCGCACTTTCAAAATTGATTAGGACACTTTATTTGTGCATTAAATATTTGTACAGTATCAACACTGTGCTTCAGCTGCTTGTACATTATAGTCCATCCCGGAAATCCACAATACACCCCTAGCCACAAGACAAATAGTCATGAATGACACATTTGACTTTATTTATAAAAGAAATGTTGAAATATAAAAAAAGGGTGTGCACGTTTATTTCGAAGTTTGAAATCACGTATTGATTTCACCTTTTCCGCCTGACTTCATTTCTAATTCTTTCCCCGCCCCCAACAACAAAACTCTCCCCCCTCCTCCTCCTCCTCCGTCTCCGGCACACACTTTTCTTGATTCGTCAAAATAATAAGTTCTTTTGGTTTAGTTGATTATATCTACGTGTCTTCCGGGTTTCAGGTACTAAACTGTTTACTATTTTTGTGTTTTTAGTAATTATGTTTTTTTGGGTTTTTGATTTTGAGTCTTTTGTTATGATTAATTTTTTTTTTTAAATTGTTTACTTGTATTGTTGTTGTTGTTGTTGTTTCGTGTGATTTTAGTTATGCTTTTTGGACTTTTAGTTTCTAGATTAATATACTTAAACTGGTTTCCAAAATAAGTTATTGATAGTTTTAATCTTGAAATGACGAAAATGCCCTTAAAGATTTTAAAAAAATACATGTATTGAATAGGTTTAGTGTCTGGAAATGGTCATGGGATTAATTTGGTGAGACAGCCTATACCTGAGTAAAAAAAGCTAGTACACCGGTCAACTTGAAAAAAAACATCATAGGTTATGTATTAAAGAGGCTGAGTTTGGTTATTTGCAACTTATATTATTAAATAGATATAAGTAGTTTTGATTTTTAAATAAGCAATTTTGAACACCTCTCGATACGAGTCGGTGTCACCGGGGACGGAACTAAGGTGGTCCCGTGGTGTCACGGGACCCGATAAAACTTTTCTTCGTAGTGTTAATTATAATGAAAAATACCAAATTCTTCAAAATGCACCGAGTCCTAATGGCTTGTGTTTCTGGCTATTGCTTAGTTAGTCTATCAATAAGTGAGCATTGAACACAATATTTAGTAAACTAGATCATTTTTATTGAAAATTGCATATTTTTTTTTCCTTTGTACTGCAGTTAAAAACAAATTTGTGACCCAGGTCACTTTTAGCCCTAGTTCCGTCCCTGGGTGTCACCAACCTGAATATGTCTCGTTTCATGTCATTAATTTCCAACTTTAAATTGGACACTATTAACTTAATACGAGGTCGGTCAAATGGGTCATAAATCGGATGTAAATTGGTTGAAAACTGGATGAGGTTTCTCCCTATTCAGGTTACCCGAGGAGGGTGAGTCTCAGACGGGTTGAACTTATATATTATATTTTTGAGTTTAAATATTAAACAGGTTACGCGGTTTTGACCCCAATCTGCTTATTTTCTGGACAGGCCCGTCTCATGTTTCTTTCGTGTCGATAATTGCTATCCTTATCTGAGCACCATTGCAAATGAATAAGCATCAAAGTATCAAAAACACTTACATTAATTTCTTTGATTTTTTTAAAGTTACGGGCATACATGTCATTTTACAGATTTCTCTCAAGTTTTTGAGGAAACCGGCATAAATGTTGTTAAGAAAATTTAATGACCTTTGCCTTACTTTTCCATACTTGGATTATACGGTCGATGGATGTTCATATATTTGAGTATTTGCTGACGGAATGCCTCACATCATATTCATACATTATCCTAATTTATAAATGAACCTTACTTTATACTTTGATGTCCTTTGTCTTTGTATATATAAATAAAACAAATTTAGGTCTAATATAATGCATTTTAGTATTTGATGGTTATCAACTTTTATAGTTATTTATGTGTAGAAGATAATTTATACCTCTGTAGGGTCGGTACACCTGATGCAGACATGAACTTAAAGTGATTTGAGTAAATAACCTGATGTGTATGTTAGGTATCAACTCGTGCATAAATTAATATTTCAATAAATTATAACAACTTATGAAATAACTTCTTGCCCAACCTGACGTTAGTCACGCCTTTAATTTCAGCAACTACTTTTCTTTGTTTGGGTTTTAGGCGGTTACCCGAATAAGAATTGATGTTGATAAAGACAGTTTCTTACAAGTTTTTTAATTTGTGCTTTGCGTTGTATGTGTTAGTTCGGAGCTTGTAAAATGGAGAATTACGAAGTATTAGAGCAGATTGGGAAAGGCTCGTTTGCTTCTGCGTTGCTTGTGAGGCATAAACATGAAAAGAAAAGGTGAAGCTGTATTTTCATTCTTTTGTTCTTAGCCTCGTAACTATTGGTTTTTGACGAAAAACAGTTTGGTTTGTGATTTGTGCTGATAATATTTACATCCTTTTAGGTATGTTTTGAAGAAGATTCGACTAGCTCGCCAGTCTGATAGGACCCGCCGATCAGCTCTTTTGGAGGTTATTATATCTTTCCAGATAATGCACATACATGATTACAATCCGTCTTTGCATGTAAACTACAAATAAATGTCACAGTTTATTAAGAAGTTAATAATTCATGAAAATTTTCCTTCAGTTAGAGCTAATTGCATAAATGGTAACCAACTTTGCTTTAAATTTGGTATTCGTAATTTGCTAACCAACCTTTTACAATAGGGTAAGCGGGTAACCAACTAAAATTTTCAATGTAAGGTAATCTGACCATGCGGAAAACTTTTCACCTTGCTGACCATTTTTTTACGACGATGGACTTGAAAACCGATAAACTGAAAGCAGTTAGGTTAAATCATGTTTTTTGAAACATTGATGTTTTTTCTAGTCTAAAATACAAACTTGGAAATCTTTTTTCATTTCGGTCGGACAAACTTATCCTAAATGAGTAAATGGTACTGTATTCATTAACATGGGGATTGTATATCCTCAAACATAATTAAGAAATCAAATCTTAACTTTTTGGGAAATATCATGTGAAGGATCCGCAATGCAATGCTGATATGGTTCTGTATTTATGTAGATGGAACTTATTTCCACTGTGCAAAATCCTTTTATAGTGGAGTACAAAGATTCATGGGTCGAAAAGGTTTGTGTTCTATCCTGCTTCATTTGGTTTGATGTTTTATGTGCGTGTTTAGTGTACGTTGCATTGATTAAAAAAAAAAAAAAAATCTCTCGGGGGTTTGTTCGTGATTAGTGTATTAAATTAATACATCTTTTATTTCTTTTTCTTTCTCTCAGGGTTGCTATGTATGCATTGTTATAGCATATTGTGAAGGAGGAGATATGTAAGTTATATTCCTCACCAGCTTTGCATATGATATAATGGTTCTTGTGCCAAACTGCTAAACTGTAATCATTCGTTCATATAGGGCGGACACAATTAAAAAAGCCAATGGTGTTCATTTTCCAGAAGAGGTTTTATTTTCTTACAAGTTTTTGCCACTTTGAAGATTTCATTTCTTATTATACATATGTCATTATAGTCTAAGCCTCACATCACTGACCTTTATTCGTTTAAAATGTGCAGAAACTTTGTAAATGGCTTGTTGAACTACTAGTGGCACTTGATTATCTGCATGCGAATCATGTTATTCATCGTGATGTCAAGGTTAGTGACATCACTCTAAAATATTGTGGTTGATAGTGGTAAGATTTGGCAAGAAGGGCCGCTTCACAGTTTGGTTAACAGGTTACTTTTAGTACACATCACGATCTCATCCGTTTTCGGTATTTTCATACTCCCTCCGCCCCATATTAAATGTCCAGGTTTGACTTTTCAAGTCTTTCTTTATCAACTTTGACCTTAAATATTTTTGCTTGTGTTATATAGTATTTGATAAAAATTATAAGCAATGAAAATACATTTAAAACTCAATCCATTCATATATTTTGTACCAAGTATTATATTACACAAACAAAAATATGTAAGGTCAAAGTTGAGAAAAATAGACTTCAAAAAGTCAAACTGTACATTTAATATGGGACGGAGGGGAGTAATACTTAATGCATTAAGTATGATTGCAATAATGATATTATTATAAATTTTTTAGAAATCTCTTTAAAAAATGATTTTATGGTTTTACATGCTTTAAAAAATTGACTTTGGGCAATTTTAATCCGCTTGATCTGTTCCTTTTTTAGCCATTTTTCTTAATCCAAATCGATCCATTTGATAGTAAATGACATTATTTCATACTAATTTTGTGTAATATATCTGATATGTCCTAATACGATAATTTTCTTTTCACTTCAGTGTTCAAATATATTCCTTACAAGAGATCAAGATATCCGACTCGGTAATTATTAGCCATCTTCTACCGGATGTCATGTGACTTTATGGTTTGATGCACATGCACCTCAAAGCTTAATACTTATCTAAATTACTTTTTTTCTTCATTTCAGGTGATTTTGGTCTTGCAAAATTGTTGACTTCCGATGATCTTGCATCTTCGGTAATTTAAAATTTGATTTTTTAATGGGTTTCTAGATTTTATCTGAGTTTAAGTTTAATATAGTAATTGAATATCCTTTCTATTACTGGTTCTGTTTCAGGTTGTGGGAACTCCAAGCTATATGTGTCCTGAACTTCTTGCTGATATACCTTATGGTTCTAAATCAGACATATGGTCATTAGGTAATTCCTAAAACCTTTGTTTCTCTTTTTTCTTAAAGTAATTTTTTTGGCATTTAGTCTCACATACAACTTGTCCAGGATGCTGTATGTACGAAATGGCTGCGTTCAAGAATGCTTTTAAAGCTTTTGTAAGTTAGCTGCGTGCTTTCTGTAAACCTACGCATTGTTATTGTAAGCCTGATTGTTTACGGAAATAAATGAACTAATCATGTACTTTGAAAATTCTGTTTTATGCAGGACATGCAATCCTTGATCAATAAAATCAATAAATCTATAGTTTCTCCACTTCCAACAATGTATTCTGGCACATTGTGAGTTAGTTGATTTTCCATAGAATTTAGTTTTCGTATTAATCTGGTTTTCTTAGAGCTTCTTTTTGACTTCTAACTTTCCATTTCTAGTCGAGGGCTTATCAAGAGCATGTTGCGGAAAAACCCAGAAATGAGACCAAGCGTATGTAAATTTGTTTCTTTTCCTAACCCATTTCTTCAATAATTTGAAAGTTCTACTAGATGTGGGTCATGTGGCCTTTCTGGCCAATGGCCCTTTATGAATGCACTGATTTGGGTTGTTTCCTCCCAAATGGGTCAAACATAAAGGTAGCCAATTAGGAAACTGGTCAAATGGGTCAAAAAATCGTCCCAAATAATATTTTTGAGGCACACGTTATCTAGGAATCTAGTTGTCTGTTGTCATAATCTAGCTTTAATACTAATATTAGAAAGAAAATAATGCATTAAAAAGTGTTTTTGACCTGGACTTGTTTTGGCCCATTACTGAAGCTGGCGAATCTGCACATATTACTACTTTTATTTTAATATTTTGTTACTGAATCTTCCCCATATGGCCTTTAATTTTCAGGCTGCTGATTTGCTTAAACATCCACATCTTCAACCATATATACTTAAGCTTCATCTCAACTTCAACGGGCCTAGACGCCATACACTTCAACCCCGGTGGTCAGATTACAACTACGAAAAGAAAACAACCTTCATTGAGCCTGAACCTCGAACCGTCCATCCACACAATGAAAAGAGGCGTTCTTTCTGCAGTGACAGGGCTTTGAATCCTAGTATATCTGAGCATGATCAATATTCTTCCTACTCTCAGAGTTCAACTAGAAAGCTTTCTATTGGTAGTGTTGAAGAATATATACATACTGAAAAATTAGTGGCTGCAAAGACATCAATTGCTGTCAGAACTCCGAGATTCACTCCTGTAAAACCCTCTGCGTCTACTCCCAGAAGACATATTGCTTCACCAAAGATAATCAGACCAACTTCAGATCGTGATGTGGTACGTCCTTTGTTTTACATTTAATCTCCAAAGTTTATGGAAGACCATTCTAGATGTCAAGATGGGCGGGTCAGATTGACCGGGTTATGGGTCAAAAGGGTGAATTCTTAGTACTGTTTGAAATGGGCGGTCAAGATGGGTTCTGTCCGTTTATTTTAATTTTAAGGTTTATAGTAATTAATGCGTTAATTATAATTGCAAAAACATTGTTACTGCAGTAATGATTTTTTAATTAATTGATTTTGAGGTTGTGCGTGCTACAAATAGATTTGTGTGTCTTTCAATCCATCCCGTTTTCAAGTTTTGCGCAAAGAATCAAACAACTTTAAGCTTTCGAATTTAAAGCAATGTTGGTTTATTGAGACGGTCATTAACCCATACTCTTTAGAGAATTCTTTAATTTTAAACGGTCTTGGGTGTCTTTCAATATGTTCTCTTTCATATCGATTTTTGAATGGAAAGTTTAACCTTTATTATCATCATTAACTTTATTTGCATTATATCTTTACAGCTTCCAGTATCACAAACACCGTCCACCATATCGTCAAGAACAATTCGCAGGGCATCTTTACCCTTATCAGTAAAGTCTACAAAACCGCACTCGCCTTTTGAATCACTTAATTTATCAGTCAATGCTCCACGTATCGACAAAATGACAGAGTTTCCTATAACCTCTCAAGACGTGCCCACTGTCCTACCTATCCGTAAATCATTCTCAACATCACCCCAGTGTTCTTCTGACCGGTCAGTTACAATAGATACATGTACAGTCAAGACCGTGAATCCAAGCCATCAAACAAGTGAGGGTTCAAGCCGTTCGTCATCAGATTCACGGGGGCAGATGCGTAAGTTTGACATGTCATCTTACCAACAACGGGCTGAAGCATTAGAAGGGTTGTTGGAGTTCAGTGCTCAGCTTATGCAACAACAACGGATAGAAGAATTAGCTGTGTTGTTGAAACCTTTCGGGCCTGAAAAGGCGTCTCCTAGAGAAACTGCCATTTGGTTGTCAAAAAGTTTCAAAGGAACCGCAACTGGACCTGGAGCTAGTGGTACTGGCAATTCATAGTCCGTTTTTGTCTTTTAACTTTTTAATCAGTTATGAACTACTTGTTCATGTAAGCTAGGATAAGACCAGCTAATTTGAGCTGATTTCTGATACCATTGTCAATAGTTCTGGATATTTGGTTTGTAATATGACGTGGAACATTAGTCTCTGTGATCCTGGGTGTGTCGGTTAAAGTCGTCCACCAGCTTAGAGTTGGCAAAATAGGTAGCATGGATAACGGCTAGAGTTGGTAAATGTTTAGCATGGGTTACAACATGTATCGATCAATGTAAGACTAATCATGAGGCTAATGGCTTCTTGTATTTGTAATGAGCTAGTAAAAGTTTATGACCATGTAAACCTGACGTGGTTATTATGTAGTCGATCTTTATATTTGTTTGAATAAGATGTACTTTATACAAACTCTTGTGAACCAGAGTGGCTCTCTGATTAGTTATCTTAGGGGGTGTATGCCTAAGCTTATGTTTTGGTTTAAACTTATATTTGAGAGGTAACTTATTGTCTATAATATATAAGCCTAAAGGAGCTCTTAAGCGTAAGTTTCTTAGCTTATTCAAACAAGATCAGTCTGTTTTTTGGTAAATAAGCAAATAAGCCCTAAACATAAGCTGAAACTAATACCCTCTTAACATGGATAAACTCTTCTAATTCTATGTCACAAGAAGAAACCTAATTTATATCACTGTAAAAAGTTCCTTTGTAAGATGGAAAAAGTTCCTTCATAAGATGGATCACGTTGTAAGCTACCGTTTGTGCGTCGAGTGAACTTTTCTATGTGTGATCAATATGTTTAGGACTGGTAGCAAGCAGACATAATTGAGGCAGAGAGGGTATGCACGTGTATACTCTAAGAAGTAAGAACACTATCACTAATGTAAACACAAAATTTTTCTTTACTAATATTGAGGCAGGGTATGCACGTGCAACTTTAAGAACACGATAACTTGTGACAAATTAGTGAATTACTAACTCCGCCACTGATTACGACAACAAACCAACTTTGTACAATTCACGAGTTATGTTAAATGTATATTGAAAGTACCGGATTCCAAGTTTCCGGAATGGGATCCTCTCAAGTTGAGAGGTACAACTTGACTCAAGTTGGATGATTGTGAGCCATTGGATTTGATCCAATGATTCAAATCAAAAGAAGTTCTTTTGATCTGAGCCATTGGATCAAATCCAGTGACTCATAATGCCCCAACTTGAGTTAAGTTGTACCTCTCAACTTGAGAGGATCTCATCCCTTTCAACTTAATATAAAAAGACATAGTGAGTACTGACTTGATTGTTCAATATTTGTTAATCATCCGTATAAGTACCTTATTGATCTGATTGCAAAATTCATGTATAACTCATTCCATGCGCATAAAGGAATGTCATTTTATTCTCCAACCTAGTAATAGGAAATAACGTTTTTGTCATTCATGTTTTTCTTCCAAATGTTTGTCTTCTTGTTTTTTCATTCATATATGTAATACAGTTAAAGTATAAATAATTCATATATGTACTTGATAGATTTCTATAATGCATTAGTGTTCTAACCAAATATATCAAACTTTTTGGAATAAAAGAAGTATATGTACACCGGCACCGGGGTATATGCAGCTTACTTATTTATTTGATCAATCGACATGACATACATGTATTCGGGTATGTTTGGCACGGAATGGTGTGAAGCTTTTTGGAGCGGTGAGCAATGAACATTTTGATTTTTTGAGCGGTGAGCGGTAAGCTGTGACTACTACTCCCAGCTACTACTTTTAACAAACACACCTTTCGTTACCAACGTATGCAAAACGATGATCACTTCTTATTTTTAAAGAATCCACTATGCTGAACTAACTCATTCTTACATTACTTTTGGATGAATTATTATTGAGATATAATTACAGTACAGTTATTTGCATTTTTACCCTAAAGTATATAGCTTTTGAATCACAAGATCATCAAACAACTTTGTGAATAAGTGGGAATGGTTCACTTTTTTCATATATTTGCTTTTAAGAAAGTTTAGATCGTTGGAAGTGAGTGCAGAAACACATGACCCCTATGGCCCTATGTTCTATGCCTCTATGGAGTCACAAACTTAGAGGCAGAATTTGCTTTTGATCTATGTTCACTAAAAACAAGTAATTAACTTTAATGCTTGAAAGTGATTTCTTTCATTGAAGATGTAAAAGTTTAAGAGGTATGCTAGAACCATACAAGATTTACAAAAAAACATCCACACAATGATGTGGCATAACACTTGGACCAATCATTAACTCTTTTCATTCATAACTCTCTTTTTCATAACAAATCATTTTATGACACATCATTGTGTGGAAGTTTTTTTGTAAATTTTGTGTGGTTGTAGCATTCTCCAAAGTTTAATAGTTCCATGTCTAAATAGTAGGTGCTTTCAATGAAATGTGCATGTAACAAAATTAGTCGTTTAAACAAACCAATATTAGCAGTGTTTTATGTTCTCAAAAGAGCATGCGCATTGTGGTCGATCATTATGTTCATTTTTTATGCTTAACAAGCACTTTGTACCCGATGGTGCCATGGGCTAATGCCATGGTAAAAGTGCGTCTTCAATTTTTCTTATAACACCGGAATCTATAACTCAGCACAAAACACTCCTCTTTCCAACAAAAGTGGTGCCATGAGTAAAAGTATTGTCATAAAATTTTGACAACTAAGTCGGTTCATGGTTATTTGTTTATTAATTTGTTCATTTGGTTGGGTGTTTTAGTTAACCATCAAGCATTCCATTTCTCAAATTCGTTTCCTTCACTTTGTATCATGTCACGACTAGCTAAAAAAACATGATTTTTAACAAGTTTTAGATAAAATCCGAAGTAAGTACACAAACACAAACAAGAACACATGGGGTCCCTCTCAAACTTTAAAATATGCTTTAGATATAGGAGAAAGTGAAAGCTGATCAATGTTCCTTCTGAAAATATTCTTAGTTTCTACAATTTGGTCAGATTGATCCATTCGAGACTATATGATGACATCATTAGGCACGCCTTCACTTCTTCTGACCATTTCATTTTTTGTGATCAAAATGTTGGTCACAAAGACAGTCACAGACGATTTATTAAGGACACAAGGATCAGAATATATAGTTGGTCTGCCGATGATGTTTCACTATCCTTGTTTTACTGTTTTTTTGTTAGTTTTTTACTTTTAGCCTAGGTTGAATTTTTTAACTCATCATATCTTTCTCCTTTGAGGGTTATATGCGATTGTGTTTAAAAGGTAGTAGATAGATTATGAAAAGTCATGTAACGTCCAAAAAAGTGTAATCTTATGTATTTTGAAGTCCAAATCTATATGATTGTCTTCTTGCAAAAAGAAAAGAAAGGTAAAGGTAAAGCTAAAGAAAAGAGAGATGAAGAATAAACAAGCAGGTAGGAAAAATAAATTTGTTTGAACTAACTATGTTCGTTTATTAAAACTGTGAACAACTTCATGTAACATGCAGACGATATTCTGTTTTTATGTTTGTTTGCTTTGAAGTGCAACTATCTTATTTAAAATATTAAATATGCATAACTTCTTTTTTTGGTAACAATAATGATTTTTGACATTTTATCCTGTTTGAATCCACTGAACATATTCAAACCAGATAAAGGTCGACATAGGTAAAGTCGACATGGTCACTTTAGAATTATTGTTTGCACTAAACTTGAGACCTCTTATATTTTGGTGATGATAATCACAAGCTTATAGCCGACTAATTGAATAACTTCCAGCATAAATAAACATAAATGTATGAACGGGTTCCAAAGATTACACCAATGTCCATAAGCAAACGTAAATTTTGATAGTAGAGTTTTGGCCATATGACGTCTTGATTCTTAACATGAACAAACTTACAACTGATCGAATGTTTCGCTGATTGAATGCGAGTTCGTTTATAGTGGTAACTGTAAATTAATCAAAGGAATGATACAATCTTCCTCTTTAAAGGTGTATCAACAGCTAAAGCTTCTATGGTCCACAATGTCACAAGAACAAGCAATGCAAGATGGACAAGGACTCCAAAGCAACAACTGAACAGATTCAATGCATTAAGAACTTGTGGTGTTATCAGAGACGGAGACAGTGGGGGAGCCGGGGGGTGCTCGGCCCCCTCCAACACGCCCAATCGCTTTGCTATTTACCTTATAAAATTTAAGCCTGTGACGCAACTATAGGCAAATAACCTCCCTAACCTTTAGTTAAATTACTTTGTTAGCTTGAGAAAAAAATGTCGGCCCCCCTTATTCCTAATTCCTGGCTCCGTCCCTGGGTGTTATGTAATCATGTATATAGTAGTTGTACAGTACAATACATTAGTAGTAGTAGCTTGTATGTAATCAGTATAAATACTCTTTCATTCCACTTTATGTAATCACAATTTCATAATAAAAGTTTCACATTTCTACAAACTCTCTCATTTCCATTCTACTTTCATTATGGTATCAGAGCCACCACCACAACTGTGGTGTGCTACTGATCTAACCACCTCTAACTAACTTTTCCAGCGAAAATAACAACTTTTCACCACCCTAACAACTTTTCTCCACCGTAACTGATTTTCCCGCCAATATTTTTCCAACCATAAATCACCATTTCTGATCATCACAACCACTTCTACCACCATTAAATCATCATAATCCACCACAACTTCCGCATAAACAACCAAAATTTGATCAACACTCTATCAAACCACCACATTTTTCACCGGAAAACTCATAATACTCTGTCTTCACCACAATCTTTCACAAAATCCATCACTGATCAATTCAACATGCCTCCCACTACCCCAGAACCAACTCAACCTGTTACAGATGACATTACTTCACCAAATCATCCATTATACCTCCATCCAAATGATCATCCTGGTCTAATCTTGATTTCCAAGAAATTGACTGGATCTGATAACTATAGCACATGGAAAAGATCTATGATGATAGCTCTCAATGCAAAGAACAAGCTCTCAATTGTGACTGGGGATTATCAATAACCTGTTTCTACATCATCACTCAAAGCTCTATGGGATAGAACCAATGATATGGTTATTTCATGGATTCTGAATACAATCAGTGATCAGATAAGTAATAGCTTGAACTTTGTTAATTCTGCTAGTGATTTGTGGTCAGAGCTTCATGAGCACTATTCTCAACTTGATGGTCATAGAATTTACCAGTTGATGAATGATATTGTGCAACTCAAACAGCAAAATTGTAGTATTGAAGTGTATTATCACAAGTTGAAAGGGTTATGGGATGAGCATGATGCATTGGAAGCTCCTTACTTGTGTGCTTGTGCTTGCAATTGTGATAATGGGAGGATTAATGGTGATAGGGATCAGAGGAAAAGATTACTTCATTTTCTCATGGGATTAGATGAGAGTTATGCCAATATCAGAGGCCAAATCCTTCTCATGCAACCACTTCCCACAGTTGCTAAGGCTTACAGCATGATTAGACAAGAGGAAAAGCAAAGAGAAGGAGTTCTACCAAAACCTGCCACTTCTGCAGCATTCTCATACTCATCTTCAAGAAACACAACCACAAACACTGGCTATTCATCCTCAAGAAACAACAACTCTGTTGAGGCAACATTATCAGGATCTCCTAATGTTTTAATGATGACAAATAAACCTTCGAAGCAAATAAAATAACAAACGTTAGCCAAAATTCCCGACTCACATATCTGCTGCTGGCGCGCTACCCACGCGTCAACGCGTGGGTGACGCGCCAGGCGTCTGTGAATGTCGGGACGAATTTTGAAAGTCGGCTTTCCCCTTACCCGACAAATGTGGATCTTTCATTGCAGGTATGAATATGATAAGTGCTTCATTAGGAACACTCAAAACGGGTGTTAGACTTAGAGGGATTTAAAATCACGACCTTTCGTTTTTGACAAAACGCCAACTCAAACGTTTTATCAAAAGCCTCTAGCCAAGGCTTTTCTAAACTTAGGGAGCTTATATATTTCACGTAACAACATGTGAAAGCATCCATATGCTCATATCCCGTGCTTACGACTTCTCTAATCACGTAACGGGTTTACTCCCTTATTGGTCAAACTAAGTCCAAGGTCACTTTGCGTAAATGCATCCTTTCCCATTTGGGTTATGCTTTACATCAAGGCAAAGCACTTGACTTGTTTGCACCAAGGTGTTAGTTGAGAACGTCAAGTTGTGGAAAGTCACGAGATATGAAACTATGGATTCTCGACGTATTATTACTTGAGTAAATAAGTAACTTATGATTTTTCTCATCCTATAATCTTAATTGTCAAATTTCTTAATGACAATTAAATTATTTACTAATCTTCTCTTTATTTCATTCTTAATATTTTCTTAATTATCTTTTTCAACAAATTACCACTCAACCCAAAACCATTTAAACCAAAACCACTTCCTACAAAACCATTTCCTACAAAACCATCAAACACAAAACCATTAAACTCAAAACCATCAAACCCAAAACCACCTTTCTCAAACCCTAAACCACTATTACCTCTTCCCTATACACTCTTACACACTCTTACAATATTCCCTTACAAACATCACCCTTTTGTACCTTTTGTCCCCCTCACACAAACTCCCACACAATATTCCTTTCACTTTCCAACACACACCTTTACATTCAAATTACACACACTTCACTCACATATCTACCTTTACACACACTTACACATTTCATCCCTATACTCTCATATACAACTCATACCTATACCCATCAAATCTATACAACTAACTCTTCACATACTTCATCACATCTAATTCAAAATACACACACTACTCACACCCACACACACACTAAAGTACACATCACATCTCCACCTCTTACACATATTCTCACATACTCTCACACAAATTCAAACTACACACACTACAATTCAAATTTCACACACTACTCACATACCCACTTTACATTCAAATTACACACACTTCCCTCACAAACCTTCTTTACACACACTTACACATTCTACCCCTTACTTTCATACCTTAACCCTTTCTCTCCAAGCAAAGCATATTCCCTTTGGAATATTCCTTTGTAACCCAACCATGGTTAACTTTCTAACTTAACCCCTTCTTACTTAACCATGGTTATCCTCTAAACCTTCTAAACCCTTAACCCTAACCATAAAGCATTTTCACAATTTAGTTTGAGGCATGAATCAATAATCAAGAAATATAACTTACATATGGAAACTAATAAACACACAAAAACAAACAAAACATGGGTTGCCTCCCAAGAAGCGCTTTTCTTTATTTACGAGTCTTGTAGCTAGACTCAAAGTCACCGTACNGACCATTGAAGAAGCCAAGAATTTGGCGGAACTTCCTCTTGATGAGCTTATCGGCAACCTCAAGGTCTATGAAATGATCCTTGAGAATGATAAGGCTACTACCAAAGACAAGAAGGAGAAGTTAAAGTCTTTGGCTCTTAAAGCTAAGGTTACTAGGGGACAAACTAGTAGCGTTAGTGATAGTCAAGGAGGAAGTAGTGAAGATGAAGACGAGGAAGAGATCAACTTGATTGCTAGGAACTTTAGGAAGTTCTTTCGAAAGGATAATAAGTTTAGGCATAGAAATACCTTTGATAATGGGAGCAATAAGGATGTAAGAGGTAGTGATAATAGGAATAATGGTGTTAAAAGCCCAAGGCGTCAACGTACTTGTTACAATTGTGGGGACAAAACTCACTTCATAAGTGATTGTCTAAACAAGGCATTTGTTGGTGGAGCTTGGAGTGATAGCGACGATGGTGACCAACCGGAGAAAGGTGCGGCATGTCTTATGGCGATTGAATCGCAAGAGGTACATCCTAAATTATCTATTTCAAATAATGCTTTAAACATTCATGATTTGCAAAAGGAGAATGAGGAACTACTCAAAAATTATGAAGACGTGTTTAGAAAATTAAAATTAACCATTAAAGAAAAACGTTCTCATGAAAAAGAAATTTCTAAACTACTACATAAAAACAATGAACTTGAAGTTGAAATAAAGAGATTTGTCACTCTTCAAGAGAAAGTTGAACCATGTAAAAGTTGTGAAAGTCTCACACTTAAGGTTACCTCTTTGAGTGAAAAAGTTTCCGAACTTCAACAAAAGTCATTGAGTTTTACAAAATTCAAAAAGAGTGCCAATGATCTAAACGATATGTTGAGTCATCAAAAAGTGTCCCAAGATAAGGAAGGTCTTGGATTTTTGAAAAATGAGAAAACGACTTCCGAGAGTCTAACAAAACCTATTGTATTTGTAAAATCAAGCCAAAACGAAACTCCTAAAATTTCCGAGCCTGACGCGCTGGATGACGCGTCGACGCGCCGGAAGCGCGCCAGGACTCTGAGGAAAAGTGGAGTTTCATCAAAACGTTTTGTTAAACCTACCACTCCTCAAGCTCCTTTTGTAAATACTAAAGGTACTCAAACACCTATTACAAAAAATGAAACCCCAAAACAATTTTACAACCCGGTTTCATGTAGTGGACTTGGATACACACAAGCTCGAGTCGACCATAGACCTATCTTACCTACACCAAATATGAAACCTTCATATAATCAAAGACATTCTTTTCAAAACAATCAATCATCTTCAAGAAGAAATTTTTACAACAACCAAAGGTCTTTACATCATCAATATAACTCATACCAAAGGAGAGACAACTCCTACCCAAACCAAAGATTTTTTAGATCACACAACCACCAAAACTTTGGACCAAGTTGTCAAAACCAAAGTAACCTTTCAAACAACCCTTGGTCTATGTTTTCAAACTACGGTCTTGAGACACTAAATGTCTTGTTTCATGACCCAAGGATGTTCAACTTGGGAATGTTTTATGCTAACCACAATGGACCCAACAAACATTGGGGACCAAGTTTTTAAGTTGTGTTTGATAGGAAAGCTTCAAATATGTGCTTGCACCGGTCGATTGAATTATGGATAGTGGTTGCACATATGACCAATAGTTGAATAAGGCTTATGTCACACATAAAGTACTATGATGGAACCTTATCTTGTGGCCATGGTACTACATGTCTTCCATGAAATCAAGCTAAGTACTCATTCTAAACTTAATCTTTAAATGCTTTAGCCTTGATGTGTCATAAATTCTAAGTGAACTTATTTGATGATAGTTAACTTAAGTGTGTCACAACTTGATAACATAGGATATACCTTACTTGTTTTAGATCGTTATGTGCTATTTTGAGATTGTTGTATGTGACTACATGGAAATACTTGTTAGCTTAAGTAACTAAACTTACGAATGAAAACTAACTTATGTGCGACATATAGTATCATCTTAAATCTTAATCTCACTCCTTGATAAATTAAGATTAATCGGTTGGATGATTGTAGTTTTCACATCAATGCATCATGTGTAGTTTGCTTAATTGCTTTATATGTATATGTAAGATCTTAAAGGAAATTCTTTATAACATATACAAATAAGTTAGATGCATGATTATGTTGCTAACAAGTTATGATTTTAATCAACAAAGTGATAACATGAAGTTTGCTCACATGATTAAGTGTCTCTAGAAATAAGAATGGTTGTCATAAATTGTGAGTTCATGGATACTATGTCATTATATGCTTATTTTTCGTAGTGATTAAATGACGAGATGTAAGACGTATTTGCATGAGAGTTTGTTTTGATGCTATTTGCTTATATGTCCACTTGCCATGATGCTAGTTGATTTAGTGCATATTACTTGCATAATAGATATGTACATAGGGTGCAATGTGGGGAGTTTTGCAAACAACATGGAATCTCACAAAACTTCTCGGACATTAGTCCTCCTCAAACTAATGAGGTCGTCCAAAGGAAGGACAAGAAGTTACAAGAGATGTGTCGTGTACTTAGCCGAGCACATTTTGAGTCTTAGAAAAGATTGTTCATGGTTGATGTGGAACGTAGGATGCTTAGAGTCTTTAGAATGAATATGCTTGCTTGATCCTTTCCAACCTCTTAAAGTTTGGTTAAAGAATGTGCTAAGGAATTATGTGAAATGTATTGTATGGGTTGAGACTAATTTGATTCCTAAGAAGTAGGAAATGTTTTAATGACCTTTACATCATATAGGTATTTTCTTTACAAGATTGAATTACTCTAGGGGGAGGGTAATTCACGTTGTGATTCACTCACTTAGGAATCTCCTTATGCCACGACTTGTTACTAGGTAGTAACTTGTGTAGATGCTACAAATTAAGTCTAGGCACACACGCACTTAAAGATAATTGGATATCTATCACATCTTACCTTGAAGATTTTGGTCTTTCTTTGCACTCTTAAAGTGTTTATATGTGAAACTATGTGCTCTAATTTGAATATGTGTTATGCTTACTTGAGTATGTGATATGTTTATGCATGATTGATAAATCTTTTCTATGAATAACTATGTGATGATGATATGCATGTGTTTATCAACATTTGGGATATAATGCTTGCAATATGTGTGACATGCGTGAGTTGTGATGTATTGCACACACATATATATATATGTATATGATGTTATACGGACTAACCCATGTTGAAAATATCCAAATGGTAACCTAACCCATTTTGGACCTCCACATGTGAGGGTTTCTTGTTTGTTGCATGTTGTTGTGTTTTATGTAGCTAAGCCACCGCAAAGGTGAGGCTCTTGACCCATGGATCCCTGCCTTGAAACAAGGGGGAGCAAAGATCTAGGGGGAGCTATATTCAAGGGGGAGCACGTTCGGGTGCGCTTACAAGCTACTTTCCCATTCACATGGAAGTCCCACCTTTTTGATTTGACAAAAGGGGGAGAAAGAAAGCAAGAGTGAAGACCTATTCAAGTTAAAGAAAACAAAGGCTTCACCAAATTACAAGGCAAGGTCGAGACGCAAGCTACGCCAAAGGCGCGCTTTGTCTTCGCTAAGTTTTGTAATTCTATTTGCTTTCAGATTTTATTTGTCATCATCAAAAAGGGGGAGATTGTTGAGGCAACATTATCAGGATCTCCTATTGTTTTAATGATGACAAATAAACCTTCGAAGCAAATAAAATAACAAACGTTAGCCAAAATTCCCGACTCACATATCTGCTGCTGGCGCGCTACCCACGCGTCAACGCGTGGGTGACGCGCCAGGCGTCTGTGAATGTCGGGACGAATTTTGAATGTCGGCTTTCCCCTTACCCGACAAATGTGGATCTTTCATTGCAGGTATGAATATGATAAGTGCTTCATTAGGAACACTCAAAACGAGTGTTAGACTTAGAGGGATTTAAAATCACGACCTTTCGTTTTTGACAAAACGCCAACTCAAACGTTTTATCAAAAGCCTCTAGCCAAGGCTTTTCTAAACTTAGGGAGCTTATATATTTCACATAACAACATGTGAAAGCATCCATATGCTCATATCCCGTGCTTACGACTTCTCTAATCACGTAACGGGTTTACTCCCTTATTGGTCAAACTAAGTCCAAGGTCACTTTGCGTAAATGCATCCTTTCCCACTTGGGTTATGCTTTACATCAAGGCAAAGCACTTGACTTGTTTGCACCAAGGTGTTAGTTGAGAACGTCGAGTTGTGGAAAGTCACGAGATATGAAACTATGGATTCTCGACATATTGTTACTTGAGTAAATAAGTAACTTATGATTTTTCTCATCCTATAATCTTAATTGTCAAATTTCTTAATGACAATTAGATTATTTACTAATCTTCTCTTTAGTTCATTCTTAATATTTTCTTAATTATCTTTTTCAAGAAATTACCACTCAACCCAAAACCATTTAAACCAAAACCACTTCCTACAAAACCATTTCCTACAAAACCATCAAACCCAAAACCATTAAACACAAAACCATTAAACTCAAAACCATCAAACCCAAAACCACCTTTCTCAAACCCTAAACCACTATTACCTCTTCACC
>LBNU01007803.1:34478-53719 GCA_014162995.1 Artemisia annua
GGGGAGTAGCTCTTTCTTTGTGAGCACCGATCTTTGTGCATATCGGTGGAGTGAAGTTGTAACGGTTTGTAATCCACCGAAAGGATTATACTAGAGTAATAGTATCGGTGTCGTGGATTCGCAACTGGACGTACGGATGGTATAAACCCCCCATCCCGAACCAGTATATATCGTGGTGTCTCTTTACATGCTTTATATAATTTGTTTGTGTTTGTGGTTGTGATTATTGTTGTATAACCACTTGTTGATCTTTGAGGCTTGAAGTCATTAAACTTCAAAGAAGCCGAAAAGACCGTATTCACCCCCCTCTACGGTTCTACAAATTCAACTAACAGGTTCACTCAAAGGCCACAAAATGAAAGAAGAAGTACCTTTAGAACTGGTGTAATCTGTGGTCATTGTGGAAAAGAAGGACACTACAGAGAGGAATGTTACAAATTGAAAGGATATCCTGTTGGTCATCCACTACATGGGAAATACAAGCCTCCAATTGTCATAGATGTGAATGAGGCAAAAGGCAAAGCTGTCAATTCAGTGATTGGTTCAGATGCTAGCACTTCAACACAGTCTCCTACACAAACCAACTCAAGCTCACAAGGTGATGGAAGTGGACCCAATGAAGCTGTTTTTGTGAAGATTGACCAGCTTCAGAATCAACTCAACCAGGTTATGCTCATGATGCAACAAGTTCAGAAAAATCCACCTACTGGTATGATCACTTCCATTTCTATTAGGAGACACAAGTTTATTGCATCTGTTATGCTTAGGTTCAAAGCTGCTTGGGTTGTAGATAGTGGAGCTACTGACCATATTTGCATCACCCTCACCATAATGCATAATTTACAAACCTGCAGCCCACCTATACTAATCACATTACCTAATGGCCAACATGTTAATGTCACAATCTGTGGATCAGTAAGGATTAACTAGGATATCACCCTCACCAATTTTTTTTATGTACCATCATTCTCCTATAACTTACTGTCAGTTAGCACCTTGACAAAACAAATGTCCATCACAGCTATATTTACTTCCTTGTCATGTTACTTTCAGGGGCTCAACAAGAGGTTGCCATGAAGGCCTTTACATCATCTATCCAGACTCATCTCCACATTCTACTCCTTCTACATCTTCCACCATCCTCAGCTCAACTTCTGACAACACCAATTTGTGGCACTCAAGACTTGGTCACCCTGCTTTTTAAACACCCAAGCAAATAAAATGTATTTCTAGTTCATGTAATCAAAACATCCTGAATTGTAATATCTGTCCTTTAGCTAAACAACATGCTTTACCATTTAATTTGAGTTCTTCACATGCTTCCACACCCTTTGAGCTTATTCACATTGACCTTTGGGGACCATATAAGCATCCAACCTTAAACAAATGCACCTATTTCATAACTATTGTGGATGGTTTTTCAAGAGGCACATGGACCTATCTGTTACCAAGCAAACACCATGCCACTTCACAAATCCAAGCATTTCATGCTTATGTTAACAATCAATTCAACAAAAACATCAAAACTGTGAGAAGTGACAATGGCACAGAATTCCTAAATTCATCACTTTCAACATTCTTTCAAAAACATGGAATTGTGCATCAAACAACATGCCCTTATACCCCTCAACAGAATGCCAGGGTTGAAAGAAAACACAAACAATTAGTTGAAGTGGCAAGATCACTAAGATTTCAGGCAAACTTTCCAATGCATTTTTGGGGATAATGTATCCTCACTGCCACTTATTTAATAAACAGATTACCTTCAAAACCACTCCACAACAAAAGCCCTTATGAATGCTTATATGGTACTCCACCAACCCTTGATCACCTCAGAATTATAGGTTGTCAAACCTATGCTCATCAACACTTACCTGACAAATTTGCATCAAGAGCAGTTTCCTCTGTTCTTGTTGGATATCCACCAACTCAAAAAGGGTATATTCTGTATAACCTTGAAACACACCGTTTTTTCACAAGCAGGCATGTTACCTTCCATGAATCCATTTTCCCTTTCCATAACAATCCACACTCTACATCACCAAACAGTCATTCAACCCCTACCACAACACATCATTCACCCACAGAAACAACTCAACCAATACCTTTTCCACCTCATTTCTATGCACCTACTCAACCATCAACTTCAACCACACCAACAACTTACCCTGCACCATCTCAGAATACCTCACCACAACCTCATCCAAACACTCCTTCTCAGGAAAATACACCATCACCTCCACCTATATCTATACCCTCACCCAATCCTACTGATCCAACAGGTTCCACAGATAATCTCAACACCAACACATCTTCACCTACCTTATCATCATCTCATGTTCCCACACCACCACCCAAACCACTAAGAACTTCCACCAGAACCTCAAAACTACCCAACAAACTTCAAGACTATCACATTTCACTTCCAAAATCAACAAAACATCATTTTGTAAACTTCATTAATTATACAAACATTCACAAACCACAACACAGACACTTAATTAACATCATTAATCAAATCATAGAACCTCAATCTTATTCTCAAGCAGCTAAGAATCCAAAGTGGATAGATGCCATGAACTTAGAAATAAAAGCCCTGGAGGACAATGACACTTGGGAAGTCACTATTTTACCACCCAACAAAACTGCCATAGGAAGCAAGTGGGTCTATAGAATAAAGTGTAGAGTAGATGGCACATTAGAAAAGTACAAAGCAAGGCTAGTAGCCAAAGGTTTTACACAGAAAGAAGGTGTGGACTTTCATGAAACATTTGCACCAGTGGCCAAAATGGTCACTGTGAGGGCTCTTTTAGCTGTGGCAGTTCACTCTCAATGGCACATTGCTCAACTGGATGTCAATAATGCTTTTCTCCATGGAGATCTCACTGAAGATATCTACATGACACTCCCACCAGGCTACGTAGTCAACTCTCCCAAGAACACTGTATGCAAACTGAAAAAGTCTCTCTATGGCCTCAAACAAGCAAATAGACAGTGGTTTCTCAAACTCACTGACTTTCTCATCAACCTTGGATTCACACAAAGCTATGCTGACACCTCTTTATTCACCTACAAGCATGATCACACATTCCTTTGTCTCCTAGTTTATGTTGATGATATCTTGCTCACTGGTAACAATCTCACCTCTATTCAACAAATCAAGCAGCAACTTCACAAGGAGTTTGGAATCAAAGATCTTGGCCACCTCAATTATTACTTAGGCATAGAATTCCTAAAGAACTCTTCTGGTCTTGTTATGACACAAAGGAAATATACACTGGAACTTATCAATAGTGATGGCCTACTAGATGTCAAACCTTCTTCTATCCCTATTGATCCTTTGGTAAAATTATCATGATGATGGTGATCCACTAGAAGACCCTGCTTCCTACAGAGCTCTAGTTGGCAAACTCCTGTACTTAACCATCACCAGGCCAGACATAGCCTTTGCAGCCTAAACCCTCAGCCAATTTTCTCAGGCACCTAGAACACCACATTTAAAAGCACTGGTCAAAGTTCTTAGATACCTCAAATCATGTCCTGGACAAGGCTTGTTCTTCCCTCACAACACTGCCTTAAACCTACATGCCTATTGTGATAGTGACTGGGCAAATTGCTATTTTTCAAGGAGGTCAGTTTCAGGACACTGTATTTTTCTGGGCTCTTGTCTCATTTCATGGCAATCTAAGAAACAACCAGTTGTCTCTAGATCATCTACAGAGGCTGAATATAGAGCTCTAGCAGACACTACCTGTGAACTAACATGGCTCAAATGTTTACTTAAAGATCTTGGAATCCACATCACTACTCCTATACCTATTCACTGTGAGAATGCATCTGCCATTGCCCTTGCCTCTAATCCAGTTCAACATGCAAGGACAAAACACATTGAAATTGATTGTCACTTTGTTAGAGACAAAGTCAAGGCTGGTTCAATACTTCCTAAGTATATTTCAACCAAAGACCAAGCTGCTGATGTTCTTACAAAAGGTCTATCCAAAGCCCCACATTATCATTGTCTATCCAAGTTTGGCATATGTGATCCATACACACTGCCAACTTGTGGGGGGGGGGGGGTAAAGGTGTATCAACAGCTAAAGCTTCTATATTCCACAATGTCACAAGAACAAGCAATGCAAGATGGACAAGGACTCCAAAGCAACAGCTGAACAGATTCAATGCATTAAAAACTTGTGGTGTTATGTAATCATGTATATAGTAGTTGTACAGTACAATACATTAGTAGTAGTAGCTTGTATGTAATCAATATAAATACTATTTCATTCCACTTTATGTAATCACAATTTCATAATAAAAGTTTCACATTTCTACAAACTCTCTCATTTCCATTCTACTTTCATTACTCTTACTACATGTAATCATCCTCTTGTAGTATATATAAATATCATATTAATGAATTGAGTAGTTAGCTTTACAAATTTTCATTTATCTTTCTTCTTTAACACCATAACTAATATAATGATATTGTCAAATTTGTTTAAACTCGTAACATGGATTCACGATGTTCCAATGTGCATAACATTAAACGGATGACTTACTCAACATGACAACATCTCTTGATTTCTGGACATAACGTTCGGATTGATCAATTTAGTTGTAGGAACAATAATCTGTCATGCTTGAAGCTTCAAGCGCCTTGAGATCAATTCTGCAATGAACCTACAATGGACAACAAACACGCGTTACTCGTCTTGGGGTTTGTCCTGAGACTAGCTTCGGCGTGAGAATGAGATAGGGTAAAAAGAGGGAGGGTGAGGAATCGATGTAATAAGTAAATGTGTAGTAAATGTTGTGTTTTAAATGAACCAATTAAGTTGGTTGTATTTATATTAATCTAATTATTGTACCTGATGTCATAGAGGAATGAAGTGCTGAGCTATGCCTGACTTAGATGACACGCGCGCCACGGTCACGTGGGGGGGGGGGCACATTCGTAATATCCTGGTAGGCGGCGCATGCTCGGTTTTGGTTAGTAACCAACAGATAAAAGACTTGTTGGGTGAAAGAACTGACCATCCTTGCCACATGGTATTTGTCACGCATCACCGTCAATTATGCTCCCAGCCCAACATGTGCCCTTCTGGCGTGTGTCCTTTAGATGCGGGTTCTTCGGACCACTTACGTTGTCGTTAGTCTTAAACCGATTTAACTAATATTTACTGTTATCCATGAACAGTATTGAACTCCTTAAGGTGCTGTTTGTTTATTCAGAGGCTCTGAATCTGAATCTGAACCGCACATCTGAATCTGAATCTGAGGCGTAAATGTCTGAATCTAAATCGAAAATCTTGTTAAAGTAAGGTGCTGCGTCATTTGCTTGCTCTTATTTATTTATTTATTTATTTATTTTTTATTTTTGGTTATTTTGTGTCAACAAGAGGCATTAAGACACCCCTCTCAAGTCTAGATCATTAAGATGTAATTGCCTCTAACCGCGTCTGAACGGGAAAAAAAACAAACGGTCTGAACGCCCAAAACGTCTGACCGATTAAGAGGTTTGGCTCATTAAGAGGCATTAAGAAGCTGTCAAGACATTAAAAAAAACAAACGCCACCTAAATCAATTTTTTTTGCCACAACTTGATCAAAAGTTAAGTTTACTTTACTTTTCATGTCTTCAGTTAAAATGTTTAAAATGAAGAAGTGTGGGTTTTTAGCATGAAATTTCCAATTCAATGTTTGATAATTATTTCCTCAACAAAACTTTCAACATTTTTTATTATTTTTTTATTTATTTTTTATTTATTTTATTTTTTTTTTTCTTTTTAATATGTTCAATTTCAATGACTAGTTTTATAGAGAACTTAATTTGATAGAAGTGAAAATGACATTTGAGAAAACAAAAAAGTTGGTAGCAAAGAAGAGATAGCCATTGAAAGTGGTAAGATAGACCCATTCCCAAAATGGTGTAAACATATGCCTAATAATTAGAGATTATCGAGGGTTTTGTTATTGTTTTGTCAAAAGTAGCCGCTAATCATCACTTTAGTCAAAACCTTGAACACTTTGCAATGATATATCGTCTTTGGATATTGTTTGTTCGCACTAATTATAAAGATGCTCTAATATTTTAGTGTTAGTGTGTTAGTCTAAATTATTAATGTTTATTTAATATGTGTGAAAAAAGGAAAAACAAACGTACATAACTTCATCCCATTAACCTCTAAAAATTTACTTCGTGCCAAGCTTCAGTTTGTATTGTCTCAAGATTATTGTTCAATTTTAAACTCAACCTAGAAAAAACTCTAAAAATGTAAAAATGTAACATCATTTGTATTTAAACAGCGTATTTTTGTTTTTTTTTTTGTTTTATGATAATAATTTTACGAAAAAAATGTATTATTGTTTAAGCTAGGCGCGTTGGATAAGAAAATTGCGAGGGTAACTATTTTTTTTTTCCTTCTAGAAAATGCATCAATAACAAGAGCGTTTATTAAGTTTCGAGAAGTGTTATGTTATTCTTATGTTAACTTGTTAAGTAATCAGTTCTCAACAAATTATAACATTCTTAAATGAACCCATAGGGTAAGGATCCAGTGAGAAGAAAAATTATAATGAGAAGGATGAGAAATAACTATAACCACATATTTGAGATGCGTCGACTTGAATTAGATGCATCTCTATTCATTTAAATGCATCCCAATAAGTTTCAAAAGTAATTTTGAAGTGAAAACGATGCAAAGTAGTACTTGCAATAAATTTGACCCGCAGAGGACGAAAAATACATAGGATTTTCCTAACTTGCTAAAATGCATCTAATATATGTATATGCATCTAATTTTTACTTAGAAAATATATTAGGGTGCATCTAAAAGATTAGGGATGCATCTAATTCAAGTTGATGCATCTCTAATATGTGGTTATAGTTATTTCTCATCCTTCTTATTTTAAAAGTTCTTCTCATTTGATCCTAAGTCTGAACCGATAAACTAATTATATATTAGTACACGTATGCCATATATAATTCATTTATACTACAAGAGTTATCAAAGCAAAGCTCCAAAAATTGAAGCTCACAAATAAGGTTAGGTTTGGTATAATTAAAGTTTAGAATAAAACAATGAGAATCTAGTGATTACGAATGTAATTAGTCATAAACAAATGGAAAATGATGGAGCCAAATTTAGTAACAATAATAATTTAGGACTAAAACATAATCATTTGTGTGTGTAATCATTAGACATCAACATGTGCCATTAAACTAAAAAACCATATTCTATGAATGCCATGTAGATCTTACTTAAACCTGTGGGGTCATTTTATCATCAACCAATCAGGAACAGCCGTACAATAATACAAATTCAATAATGCAAAATTAAATTAAATGTTTGAATAGATGGATAATTAAATCATCATTGAAATAGACTGTATTTGATTTTTGTAGTGTGGTGCAACACTGCTCAATTCGATTAACAGCCAAATAACTTTGTTTTTTTATACTAGATGCTCACGCATATTTGAGTTTAAATGACTCTAGACGAGCTCGCCAAGGTTTGGTTTGAGTTCCTTTTTTTTCAAAGGCAAGTTTATTAAAAACGCTTCAAAATATATACAAAATGATAGGAAAAAAAAAAGGAGCTAATTCCACACTACTGCTCTTGGGTTAGCAGCCATACATTCCAGTTAGTAAACTTCAACGAGCATCTCCTCGAAATTCATAAGAGAGACAACCTTTGAATGGCCGGGAAAATATCCTTAGACTTTTAAGAGGAAACTGAATCAGGTTGGGAGTTTACATACTTTATTTCTCCATCGCCAAATAACCAAAAAACACATTGATATATCCTATGAAGAATTTTGCAAAATCCGGATTTCTTGTTATACCAATATTACCTGATGCAAGATCACGCATGAGTTAATCGTGTTAGATTTAAAGTCGAGCTCAATTTGATAATTGACCATTCCTTTTAAGTTATCCTTGATGGTTGGATACTTGGTTAAGTATCCATTTACAACAAGTTTGATGCATAACAATTCATGACCAGACTCAAACATTTAGATTTAATATACAAATATGTCATTAAATTTTTCAAAAACTTGGAGATTGGTTCAAACCCTTGCGGATTAGTCGGTCGAAAAATGACAAAAATTATGTTAAAAAAAAAAAAAAAAATTCAAAAAAGTGCGCTTAAGTTAATGAACTTTTAGTGTTTACTTAGGTTACTGAACTTATAATTAAAATTACTTTCTATATTTTCAAGGTTACTGAAAACATATTTTTTTTATAATTAAGTAAAATAAATGTCTTATTTTATAAGTTCATTTATGCTTATCTATATTTTTATAAGTTAAGTAACCCAAAAATGTAATGTTTCATAAGTTCATTAACACAAATGAAACATAAAAGTTTGTTAATTTAGTCACATTTTTTAAAAAAAAAAGTTTGATAATATATTTGTATATTAACCGATTTGAGCCTTGTTCATTACTTAAACTACATTGTTTCACAACAATAACCTTTAAAACTAAATAAAACCCGAGGTAAGTTATGACTTCACGCTATAAAATTATGCGTAGCTCACATCACTATCAACTTTGTTACGTATAGAACATAATAAAAACATTTCCATTCACTTTCTATATTGAGTTTTTGGCAACTAGATAAATTCACTTTTTATCATTGTAAGAAATTTTCTTTCACCGGATCCAAAAATATACTCTTTTACCCGACCCGACCCGAAATACACTTTTTTGTTTTTATTCAAATATCTAAAGCAAATAGTGTGTATAAAAAGTAAACTCCCATAACCATAAAACAACACAAACACTAAACCAAAAAAATGGATAGTTTATGGCAAGACCTCCATAACTCCGGTGTGTTTCAGTTACCGGAAAGCCCACGTAAGCCAATGGAGTTTTTATCAAGGTCATGGAGTGACGCTAATACTATTCCAGTCACTAAAACTCTACATTCTCCACCGTCACCTTTAGTTTCCAAAGGTGGAATAAATGTCACTAATTCTAATGGTAGTATGGAGAGTGTTGAGGAAGGTACGGAGGATTCGGGTACTACGAAGTCGATATCGCTGTCTGGAAATACGTTTTCTTTTGCTTCGAGTGCTACTTCACAGCTTGTGCTTGAACGAATCATGTCTCAGTCGGTATGTTTATCAAAATTTTATACTGTATAGTGACTACATTTGTATCAGTGGCTAAAGATTTTATGTCACCATTTTTTTAGTTGAATAGTTTTCTAGTAAAATGTATAGATAATTAGTCACCACTTCTTTTTTTGAAAGGTAAGTATGTAAAAAAAACGAGCATGATAGGTTAGAATTTATATGATACTAAAAGCATAACCAGTTTAGAGCAATCACCTGGTACAAAGTGTAAAAATGACTGAATGAAACCCGTCAAAACCTCAAACCACAACTATTGTAACAAAACAAATCATGTTAACATGTGTTGTTTATTATGTGGATAGGAGAATAAGTAGAACAGATTTACGAGTGAAATTATTAGCATCCTCTTACTGTTGGTTATACAAATAAGTTAACAAATAAACCATTTTATTGCCTTCCATTTTAAAACATAAAAAATATATTTCATTTTAAAATGCAATTAAGAACCAATATCTTTACTCGTTTTGTTTGCTGGTAGATAAGATCATTACTATATGTTGTTAATATAACATGCTATGGTTGTGATTGTATTTAATGTTTGTTTTTTTTTGTATATAAAAATTTAGGATATATCACCATTAGCTTCAGGAAGGTTGTCACACAGCAGTGGACCACTTAATCCTTCACATATGGAAGAACACGACAGTCCACATATTTCGCCGTCCGATGAGTATGACGATGTCGTTAAGGTATTACTTATGTTTTATTTAGAGTAAACTGCAAAACCCGTTTTTGTGGTTTCCTCATTTTTGTTGAAACCCGATATAGATGGTTTCAGCAAAAATAGCAAAACACAAAAACGAGTCTTGCAAGTTACTCTTTTATTTATGTTTCATCAAAGAAAATATATACTATAATATAGGGCTGTAAACGAACTGAAGGTTCAGTGAACATTTCATGAACCGTTCGGTAAAAAGTTCGTTTATGTTCGTTTATTTATTAAATGAACGAACATGAATAATATTTTATGATCGTTTAGTTAAATGAACGAACATGAACAAAAGTTACGTCCGTTTATTTATGTTCGTGAACGTCCGATTATGCGTTCGTTAACATTCGTTTATGTTTATTTATTTATGTTCGTATATTATATCTTTTAATTGTATAATTTTAAAATTAGTTCGTTTAAACAAAACAACACTTATAAAACAATATTGGATGCATAATTTAATAAAGTTTATGTTTGTTTGTCTATGTTCATTTATGTTCGATCGTTTATGTCCGTTTAGCGTTCGTTTAGTGTCTTAATGAACGAATATAAACGAACATGAACAAGTCATTTTCTTAATAAACGAACATGAATAAGAAAATTCGTCCGTTTAAGTGTTCGTGTTCGTTTATTTGTCCGGTTAAAATTAAATGAACGAACATGAACAAGGCTCCGTTCGTGTTCGTCCGGTTCGTTTACAGCCCTACGTATGATATATTAGTCTTTGTTACTATTGCTTCGTACACTGTATGCTTTTGATGCATACTTTCATAATTGTTTCACTTTATACTGTACAAAAATTATTCCAAAATGCATGTACTAAAATTGTAACATTATTGATTTAAAATGTATTTGATGGTGTTACGTGCGGTTTCTAAATGATTATTTTGAAATGAGAAATCATAATTAGTTTAGTGGGTACTAGTAGGTCAAAAATATATTGTTCATATATACTACTTTTACTTTAAATAATCATACAATCATAATTAGTAGTTTCTAAAATACTCTGAAATTTTTCTAAACGTATTTTTCATTGTGTATTAATAGTTGCACTTGCATGCATATAACATTCTATTGCTAGTGTTTTGGCATACTGAAAAATGATTTTGTTTAACTGATTATTAAGTGATCAAGTTATCGGTGTGAAAGCACATGGAAAATGATATTTCCGATATCAGATTGTGCTAAGCCGATATCAAATAATCACTTTAAAAACTTAATTAGCATGAATTAACTTAAGATAATTATTTTAAAAATTGGTTTTGGATGCTAATATGCTTTGCTTTTTCTAGTGTGAAACTGTGAATAGTAGTAACATAGAAGACAAATAAATCATTGTGAGATCTGTTTTATTCTTTTGATCTGAATAAAGAGATAAAAAAAAGTAACACCTATAGCTTTAACTTTATTATCTACTCAGGAGACAAGATTTCTTTTTGTTCTTGTGCAGCAGCTTTTCTTTTTGGTTTTTTTTGACCATCAAACACCTTGTCATTGTCAAATTATTAACAACTTTAATCTTGTAATTAACTAACTAACGTTGTAATTAGTACTTTTTAAGNTTTTCATTTTAATGCAATTAATAACCAATATCTTTACTCGTTTTGTTTGCTGGTAGATAAGATCATTACTATATGTTGTTAATATAACATGCTATGGTTGTGATTGTATTTAATGTTTGTTTTTTTGTATATAAAAATTTAGGATATATCACCATTAGCTTCAGGAAGGTTGTCACACAGCAGTGGACCACTTAATCCTTCACATATGGAAGAACACGACAGTCCACATATTTCGCCATCCGATGAGTATGACGATGTCGTTAAGGTATTACTTATGTTTTATTTAGAGTAAACTGCAAAACCCGCTTATGTGGTTTGCTCATTTTTGTTGAAACCCGATATAGATGGTTTCAGCAAAAACTTTTTCAATTCAAGATCAACAGCGAAACGCAAAAACGGGTCTTGCAAGTTACTCTTTTATTTATGTTTCATCAAAGAAAATATATATGATATATTAGTCTTTGTTACTATTGCTTAGTACACTAATAAATCGATTTCCTGAGAGGGCCTGTATGCTTTTAGCAATCATCCCTAGAGATATAACTATATAAGGGTACATGTGGATTCTAGCTTCAGCAGTGATAGCTGCGGCAAGTTGGACAGCTGAGTTTTTAGGAGGGTTCCAAAATTCACCATCGGTACCCATATTTTGTTTGGTTTGGACAATATAAGCATTCTTAGTTAATGGCTCAAAGTTAATAAAAGAGTCTCTTTTCATGGTTGTCATTGCTTCAAATTTACTAACTATATCTGTTTTGGTGCTTTGAGGGCTAATTCCAAATCTACCATATAGTGAATTCATTAGGATTTTGTAAACAAAGGACACAGCATTATTACCAGCTTGCTTTCATACTGTACAAAAATTATTCCAAAATGCATGTGTACTAAAATTGTAACATTATTGATTCAAAATGTATTTGATATTGGTGTTACGTGCGGTTTCTAAATGATTATTTTGAAATGAGAAATCATAATTAGTTTAGTGGGTACTAGTAGGTCAAAAATATATTGATCATCATATATACTACTTTTACTTTAAATAATCATACAATCATAATTAGTAGTAGTTTCTAAAATACTCTGAAATTTTTCTAAACGTATTTTTCATTGTGTATTAATAGTTGCACTTGCATGCATATAACATTCTATTGGTAGTGTTTTGGTATATATTGAAAAATGATTTTGTTTAACTGATTATTACGTGATCTAATCGGTGTATATGCACATGGAAAATGATATTTCCGATATCAGATTGTGCTAAGCCGATATCAAATAATCATATAAAAAACTTAATTAGCATGAATTAGCTTAAGATTTATTTTAAAAATTGGTTTTGGATGCTAATATGCTTTGCTTTTTCTAATATGATAGAAGACAAATAAATCATTGTGAGATCTGTTTTATTCTTTTGATCTGAATAAAGAGATAAAAAAAAGTAACACCTATAGCTTTAACTTTATTATCTATTCAGGAGACAAGATTTCTTTTTGTTCTTGTGCAGCAGCTTTTCTTTTTGGTTTTTTTTGACCATCAAACACCTTGTCATTGTCAAATTATTCATCAAATCTAGATCACTTTAACAACTTTAATCTTGTAATTAACTAACTAACGTAGTAATTAGTACTTTTCAAGTTACAGCTCTAATTTGCTCAAAAAAAAAAAGTTACAGCTCTAATATTGTTTAATAATACAGTTTTTACGCGCCAACAACACGCTGCAACCATTATTTGCCAATGGTCGAAGCGCATATGGGACAGGTGCAAGTGGCACCACACCTGCTGGTAAAACAGTAGGGAGGTGGTTAAAAGAGAGGAGAGAAAAGAAAAAAGAGGAGACGCGGGCCCACAATGCACAGCTTCATGCAGCTGTTTCAGTTGCTGGTGTGGCGGCTGCTGTGGCTACCATTGCAGCTGCTACTGCAGCAGCTTCGGCGAATGGTAAAGATGAGCAAATGGCTAAAACTAATATGGCGGTTGCCTCAGCTGCTACTTTAGTTGCTGCACAATGCGTTGAGGCTGCGGAGGCCATGGGAGCTGAACGAGAACACCTTGTTGCTGCTGTTAGCTCTGCGGTCAATGTGAAATCCCATGGTGATATCTTAACTCTGACTGCTGCTGCAGCAACAGGTAAACATCGCACCCTCGTATTTTGACCCGTTCACTTGCCTGAATTACCGCTTTTAACTGTATTTCTCACTAACGTAAGTATTAAGCTTAATATAATATGTGAGATGTGTTTTCCTGTTTTTCTAGCTCTACGTGGTGCAGCGACTTTGAAGGCAAGGGCACTAAAGGAAGTTTGGAACATTGCAGCGGTAATACCAGTGGATCGAGGGCTTAAAGAAAGCAAAAGCCAAGGAAAGAGTAGTGGCTACAATGAACAGCTTCCAACTGAAGAAAACTTTCTGGGAATCTGTAACCAAGAACTCCTAGCTAGGGGGAGTGAGCTTCTTAAACGCACCCGTAATGGTAAGAACTACCAACTTACCTTCTCAGTCAAGCCAATTAATGAACCTATATAGAATGAAATGCTGAAATGCTATGACATTAAATGCAGGTGATCTCCACTGGAAAGTTGTGTCTGTTTATATCCATCGAACAGGTCAAGTGATGCTAAAGATGAAGAGCAAACATGTTGGTTCTACTATTACGAAAAAGAAGAAAAGTAAGTGATACTACTATGGGGTTTTCAGTTTTTGAGCTTTAAAAATTATTATCGAATATTGTAATTTTAAGTTACACTAAATAGAATTTCTCGAACGTTCAGACCTACAGGTTGCACATGGGCAGTTAGTTTTGGTATAATGTGATTAGGTTGACCCGTAACAATTTTGTCCAAAATTGAATGATTATTTTATTAATTTGATTATGTCATATATTAATCTCTGGCTGGTTGCAGATGTGGTGTTAGAGGTGTGCAAGAACATGCCGGCATGGCCAGGGAGACATCTATTTGACGGTGGAGAGGAAAGACGTTATTTCGGGCTAAGGACGATTGGTCGTGGACTGGTGGAATTCGAGTGCAGGACACAAAGAGAGTACGATATGTGGACTCAAGGGGTTTCAAGGCTTTTATCCATTGTAGATGAAAGGAAGTCCAATAAGTAAACCATAAGAGGACTAAGAACAAGCGTGGGTATATTGTAATAACCAATGTGTGCTTAGTAAACTTATAACTTTCTATTTTGAATGCTAAATCTAGCCTTATATCTCTATATATTGTGATATAAATATATGACGCTATCTCCCTATATTCAATTTCGAACTGCTTACGTGAAAATGGGTCAATTTGAGTCATGTTTATTGATTAACAGTAAAAGGTAAATGTGTGCAGGAGCTTATAAATGGCTCATCGCCCATGACATATTTACGTAATTACAACCTCCTAAAACGCTGTATTAGAGGTTCAGGTCAAAATAAAGTTATCATCTGTGAGATTTGTGTGGCTCAACAAAGCCCGTTTTGACCCATCTTAGATATTCCCCATGCTCTAATCTGAACCCATTTTGACCCGTACCGACTAGCCATGTACCGAGAAAAAAGATTATGAGTCGTTACCTTGTGAATGAAACTACATGATATAATTACATGAAAAAACCACTAGAGCATTAGTCCAATGGGTTGTGCTCTCGTGCTTGAGTCAATAGACCCGGGTTCGAGTCCCATCCTTGGCATTTGCTTCAGATAGGTACCCGCCTCCGCAAAACCTATGGGCACACTGGAGAGACTTTGTGGAATAAGAGATCGGGGGTCGAGTCTCGGCTCGTCTCACTCCAGGTGGTGCTCTCCTTATGGCTGGTGCCAAAAGGCACCCCGGATCTGGGTTTTCCCGCCAATCTACACCTTTTTGTGGAATAATTACATGAAAAAAAACATAATCACATAACCCTATCTTTTATTTCATTTCACTTCACCAAAAGGCAAAAGGGTACGTTATCATAATGAATGTCACTATCTGCATATAATCTTGGTTCTTTAATAACACATAAACAGTTAATCTTAGAACAATCAGCAATTGTAGAGTGTGGAAAATTGTTTGGCCAAAAAAAATTATGTACCTATAAAGTATGAACAAATGGTGAAGGCCCACGATTGTTTTAATTGTCGGCAGCTCGTAAAATTGTAAGCAATGAAATGAAAAGATTGATGATATCCAGGTATAGAGCCACAGCAGCCCATATGTACTCGTCATAGGTGTATCGTTTGATTAGATTGTCAGTGTCATAAACAATGTAGCCACAGAAGACGACTGCTGATAAACCCCCATATATCATTACTGAAATCTTGCCCAACGGAAAGAAGATCTGCAAACATAATAAGCAAATGAGTTGGAAACCGAAGATTTAAAATCAAAATGCGATAGAGGTGGCAGTTTCCTTCAATTTACTCAAACTCGTCCACTGACTCGAATGCATCAAACGGGTTAAAAGTTGCAGAAAATCCAAGTGATGTATACCGTCTCCTTAATCATTACAATTTTTTTTATTATTTTATCTATAACTAATGCATTAGTAATTGTTTGAAGAAATGGATAAAAAACTATGGTTGACTGGCCCGGCACGTTTCGACCGTGCTTCAAGCTGAACCTTTCAGCCCAGTAGTTAACCCACCATGGGTGCCACTCTAAAATAAGTGGAGATCGCTTGAGTGTTAGCCAACAAACCTGAATGAACGAAAATGCGACAAGCACCATAACAGCGCCGAACAAAAATGGCCCCAGGAAATTGAAGTCGTAACCTCTTTTTGCTGCCCAGAATGTGAACAGAGTGAGACTCGCCACAACCACAGCTGTCAAAATCACTGCTTCCAAAATGATCTTCCCTGCATAGATTCCATAACAATAAGTAAAAATATGCCTACAATCAAACATATAATTCGTAGTAGAAATGCATATGTATGCCACCTAATGTCTCACTTGAACTCGCAACCTTTTGGTTAATACGTCACCCACATACCACTAGGCTAAAGCCCAAAGGCCCATTGGTATAAACTGAACCCAGTTATAAGAATTAAAAGTTTTAGACCTTCCAAATTTACAAAAACAACAAGGTTGGACCAAGAGTATCGATATACCAAAGATATTATGGATGAATATGAAGTTATGAACCATGAATGAAACACATCTTGGGCATAAAAGAAGAACATGCTACCAAGCAAAATAAACTTTAGGCCTCTAAAATGGTTTCACTTGCTATACCCTCAACTTCATGATATATGCACATGACCATAATGCACATGCATATTAACATGTTCATAGGGTCTGAAAATTTAACTCAAATGTATAGCCTTGAACTTGACTCGCTATATGTTTCAGTCCAGTATTTGTACTAAAGTCTTAAACTAAAGAAAGCTCAAATTCAGCCGCCTAGAATCATATAGGTTCAAATCTCTCAATATATACTTGACCCCTTATGCAGCAATTACAGTGCAGTACTTATTGCGATCGTATTAGGAACAAAAAGTATAGTAGATAAGTTTAAAAAAAAATTGTACATGGTGGACTTACCACTAGTGAATGCACATGTCAAACCAACAGCAAAAGCAAGAGAAATGGTAAAGATCCCCAAAAGCAGATAGTTGACTGGATGACGCTGATAATAGTATGACAACGGACACAAAGCTGTAAAACAAGACAATCGTCAACACATATTAATCCACAATAAAATGAAGTGCTAACCGCGTTTCACCTTGTTTACATTTTATATCAATTAACATCACTTGTACTTTTATACATTTCACATATAATTTACATCAAACGGTGCATTTTGGCACAATTTTGTTTACTTACAGTTGCACTAAGGGGATGTTTGGTTATACTATTGACAATTTGCCTGTACAAGAATGTTAATGCTAATTTTAGTAAGGGGGTGTTTGTGACTGCTTATTTAAAAAGCTTGCCTCGTTCTTTTCTAGAAGACGATATAGATTTGAGTGTTTTGGAGACAAAAAGTTCTTATGCTTATGTGCTCACTTTAAAGTAGTATAAACAATTATAGAGTATCAGTAAACAGTTTGAGATTGCTTAAAGCAACTGATTGAAGTATAATTGGTATTGTTTTTCTGACAATTTTGAATGCATGACCAGTACCCATACAACTTTCAAAAGGAAAGTACCATGTCTTTGGTTGCTTATTCTAAAGTGATTATCTTCTCTAAAATATGCAGACATGCATGTTCCTTCCAAACACATTGCTACTCATCTGCTTTTAACTAACATAATAAGCGGATAATCACTTGAATAAGAGAGTATTGTCTGTTCTATGCTTACGCTTCTTCTTAAAAACAAGCGGATTCAATAAATAATGTTTGAATATGCTTATGCTGTAAGAATATGCCATAAGACCCAATCATTTTGGACATTTCTCTTGTCAATTGAACCCATGTTAATCAAAAGCTCTAGGACGTTACCTATGGTGTTAGAAATCTAATCTGAATCTTATCTGAAATAAGCATTTATTTTACCCCAAATAAGCACACAACAGTTTGCTATATCCAAAACACTCTTAAACAGTTTGTTATATCCTAAGATTGTGTTTGTTTCTTCAGAGGAGTACTTTATTCCTCTTATATCTGCAGGCGTGCATATGTTTTTGAAAAAAGAGTGTTTGTTTTTTCCTCTTATGCCTATAGAGGCGCATACGTTGAAAAAAAGTGTTTGTTTATTTGAAAAGAGTGTTTGTTCATGTCTACAGGCGCGCAAATGTTAGTGTTGGTTTATTTTTACACATAAGAAGCAAAAAGAAGTTTTTCCCACTTCAGTTTTACAGGTTTTCTTTCTAGTCTGAATACCACTTTCTTAAAAACTCTTCTCTCACAGACATGGCATTGCAGATATGAGACATAAAACGTCTGAAAAAAACAAACACAGTCACTTCAAATTGAATAACCGGATAAGTTTTTTCCCTCCTCACCTAAGAAAGGTGAGTCTTTGACTAAGAGGTGTACCTAGTGAGATTTGAACTTTGAACCAAATCATATAAACCAAATCAATACCAAACACCCCCTAATTTATACTACTCTATTCCACCAATTGTTATGCAACTAAACCTTTATTTAAAAACAAAACTATATGAAAAAAATAAATAAAAAATGATACCATACTTATAAAAGGAGCAACAATGATAAGAATATAACAAGCAAACCCTCCATTTGTCGTCGTTAAAAATGTAACGATCGGACGATAACTCACAACCAGAGCACCAACAGCAGCCGTTAACAACAACTGCATGGCAACAATGGAATATATTTTACGTATAAATGACCAACGTAGCTCAGGAGACTCCGCCATTACGGGGTATAATGGCTCGTTTAAACCGGATTCAACGTCGGTTTTCATGAACGGTTGTTGTGGGTTCCACATTGTGGATGGATTTGATGGTATTGAATTTGGGATTGGGGTTTGATTGATGAAGAAGAAATGTTGACGAGGGTGGTGAAAATGTGTATTTATAGGTAACGGTTATTTATAGGTAACGGTTATGAGAAAACAAATAGGTAGAAAAATACGAGGTTGATCCATTTTCTAGACACTTTTAACACCCTTTTCTTAAAATGGTCATGTTCAACTGATCAACTGCTCGACTCTATTACTTTTGTGCTTCTATTGTACCTTTTTCTGGTACACCCGTGACCCACTAAGTGTCCCACCAAATCTTTATACAATCTAATTTACTATTCACTAATTTGTTTTTTTATTAAATGACGGTGCTCAACCGACGGCGCTCGACTAATGGTGCTCAACCGGGGGCTCACTTTTTATTTTGGAAATATAAAACATGTTTCAAAATCTTTTGCTTGTACCTTTAATTTTCTTTTCTTTTTTTTTTTTT